>PVJX010006215.1:0-79366 GCA_004027295.1 Dolichotis patagonum
GGATCTTGATTATTATGTGTCTGGGTGTAGCTCTGTTTGGGTTGTAGGTGGCTGGAGTTCTGTATGCTTCATACTTCTGCATATCATTTCTTTTTTCTATGCTTGGAAAATTCTCTTTAATAATGGCTGTGAAAAGTCTTTTTAATTCCTCTGGTTTGATTCCTGCTTCTTCATTCACATACTTTATTCTTAAGTTATAGATCCTCTTGTCATCTTCCAGTCTTTGTATCTTTACTGCTTGCTCCCTTGTTATTTTTAAGAGATCTTCCCTTTCATAACCCCAGGTTGCAAGCCTGTGTTCAATTTTTGATAGTCTATCTTTGGTTTCTTTCAAGCAGTTTTGCCAGCTTTCTATCGAATCTTTGGTTTCCTGATAATCTCTTTGAATCTGCTTCATAAATTCTAAGTTTTTTCTGAATTCCTGATTAAATTTTTCTCTCCATTTATGTTTCTCCATTCTTCTGTCTGTGTCTTCTTGAGAGGTTCCCAGCCCTTCTTTTATTAATCTACTTAACTCTTGTTTAATTTGAATTAATATTTCAGTTTTGGTCCCGTTTACGAGGTCCTGAAGATATCTCTTTATGTCCGCTAATGCTGTGTTTGATGTTGCATTTTTGCTGCCCTCAGTCTCTTTTGTATTTGCCTCTCCTGGATCGATGTTCTCAGGGTTGGGGGCTGGGAGTGTTTTCTTATTTCTCCCTTTCGCCATGTTTTTGGTTCCTTCCATACAAGTGTACAGTGTAATGCCCAGACCCTTTTCTTGTTGGTTAAGGCTCCTCTAGAGGGCGCAGGCTAGGAGCTTTAGCCCTCAATAGGTTATCAGAGATTAGAGTTCACCCACGGGCAGTATACGCTACCTCTTCCCTTCTGGGCCAGTGAACCTTTGCAGGCCTTCACTGCATCAGTGTGCACTGATCTCAGGGAAGTAACTGGGTCCCCGCCAGGGGCGTGGCCTAGTTCAAGCAGAGAAACCAGCTGAAGCCACTTCCTTATGGAGTTAGGGCTGTCCTGCCCAAATCCAACATGTCGTCCAGTCGGTTTCCCCTTTCCCATGGTAGGGTCTTATTCCCGTCACTCACTGTGTCCCCGAGAACTGCTGGACTGTCCGAGCTCCGATTTCAGCGCGGTTGCGGTGGGAATCCACGGTGCCTCTGGGTGGGTCGTGTGCAGAGCCGGTCCTGGTGAGCTGCACGCAGGGCTGTTCAGCTCTGCGCTCTGGTGGCTCAAGCCAGTCGCTTCGGTGCGGATCCCTTGTTCAGGTCGGGCGGGGTTCAGGCGGCTTGAGAAGAGTGCCGTGCTCGCGGATCTTATCTTCACTAATAGTAGCCCCAGGACCTCATATTCCAGTGGACTTTTGCACTTTAGTTACTTTCTGGGTTGTGATAGTCTATCTCTCTCTGTTTGGGTCTCTCCAGGGTGTTTTATTCTGGCATTTGAGCTGTCTCTCTCAGAGAGGGTCTCTCTCCTGCTACCTACCAGTCCGCCATCTTCCACAGTTCAATATTTTAATGTCCACCAATTTTTATTTTTTGCTCTAACAGTTTGAAGGCATTTCCTATAAAAGGGCAATAAAATGTCATGATTCTCCCTATCTAGGACCTACAGGGATACTGCAGTTTGCTGAGTGCACAGCAGCCAAGGAGATCCAAAGTTGGAAAGTGGGTAACTTGCAGGAGGGCACAGAACTGGTTCAATCAGGAAAGGAAAAGTTCTGCCAGTAAGTGATGCTTGTAAGAATCACTGTGAGGTTTAATATTAGATGAAGCAATTATTCACCAGCAATATTCACCCAGAAAGCTATCAGTGACCAGAAAATGGTAAGTGCTCTGAATTACAATGGGCAGAAATTAAAAGAATATTGTCTTCTAAGTTTCTTCTTCTAAATTGTAAGTTTCATTACACTGGAGTCAGTTCTGGCTAAGTTATGTTAGTATAAGTTTCTCTCTTTTATTTCTCAATTTAAATTTTCAGACCTAGGAAACTGACATTTTCAATCATCACAAACTAAGAAAAACTCTGAAATGTAGAAAGTTTGGGGAAAAATTCTAGCTAATAAAAGAGTACCATCAATAGTAAGACATATGTGCTCAAATAAAATTCTGCCCAACAAAACTGAATCACTTAAAAATACAGAACAATTACACGAATGCCAAGAAAAATTATTTTCAATATAAAAAGAGATCATACAACATGTTGGGCATAGCGGCACACACCTGGAATCCCAGCACTTGGGGGACTGGCAGGATCATGAGTTTGAAGCCAGCATGGGCTACATACTGAGTTCAAGACCAGCCTGAACTACATAGTAAAATCCTGTGTAAAAAATTAAAATAAATAAACAAAGAGCTGATACACAAAGCAGTGCAAACATCAAAAAACACATTTTCTCATTCAGCATCACAAACTAGCACATAAATAAGGATCCCAACACTGTCAAGAATGTGGGAAAACAGGTCCTACTTATCACTGCTAATGCCACTTTTAATTGTTCCAAGTTTTCTGAAGATCACTCAGGTACTGAGTGATGTCACTAGATCTATAAATAGTTCCAATATTTTTATATGTAGTTCCAAGGAATCTATCCCCAGGAAATGAGCTAGGAGGGAAAATATACCTGAGTCTCAGAGAAAGCTCAGGGATGAAGTGGGTGGACTGTGAAAATGCCTATCACAGCAGAGCTTGCTTGGGTCCTGGAGAAGGGACATTACTCCTCACAGCTGTGTTATAGCCTAAAGAAGGCTATAAGAGGCAGGTGAGCTCAGACTAGAAAGACTGGGAAGGAGGTAGGACTGAAGTAAGTACAGATTGAACAAAAGTGGGTAGTAAAAGATTCTAAACTATTCCTCTCCCTCTCATTTTACTGAATCCTAAGAGAACGTACATATATGTGAAACCTGAGTGTGAATGACATTACCCCAAGATTACTGCTCCAGTTCACAAAAAGCAATCCTTTACAAAACTCAACATAGTGTTTCAAATCTCTTCTAGAACCCTTATAGATTACCACACACCAACATGCTGCTACCCCACAATTATCAGATGTCATCAACACCAATGTTTACTAAGCATTCACTGATTGTTACTTCTCTGAAGAGCACCACACAATTTATAAATAGTCTCTTAAATTACCTCTACTTTTTAAGCCTTTTTATGGCATATGTTTAAAAAAAAATGAAACATCTTTTTGTAAAGTTACATTTTAGTATCAATAGATGAATAGATACAGCTTAAAGCTCGCACCTCTGCACAACACTGGAAAAGGTATTATGACTGTTGCTGTATTGTCATCACTGAGAAGTTGTGATTAGAGCCTTTTGACTCAATAAGAACAAATCAAACTAATTTCAGGCTCTCATCACTTAATTAGAAACATACAGAATTCTAAAACTCCCAACTATGTGGGCAAGCCAGAAAATTTGTTGCAGTATTTAATTACCTTTCTGAGAAGACATGCTGTTGATAATATAAAACAGAAACAAAATAAGATTTCCCATTCCTTCCAACAGTCACCTTCCCAACAATGCTTCTACTTATTTTTTTAAAAAACAGGGAGACAGATTCCAATAAGAATAATTTGGAAAACAAATTTTAAAAATATATATTTACTATCTCCCTCTAGCTCAAAAATTCTGTCCAATAAGGCTTATGCCATTTCCAAGTTCCTCAATGCTATATTATGAACACTAAAAAAAAAATAACAAAACATCATGTTCATACTATTCGATCACCATCCTCAGAAATCATTTAAATTCGCTGTATCTTGAGAACTACCATCTTAAGAATCCTGGCTCCATATAAGGGTCTATTTTAGTACTGGAGTGTGTGTTTTGGCAAACAAAGCCAAGTGCACACACAGCAGGCCCCTCTCAGTCCTTTATATTCACAAAACACAACAGTAGATATGGCTGACAATAGTAAGGATGGAGACCTTTGCTTACATCCCCTACAACTCAGTCATACACTTATGAGATGAAACTTAAAAAATCAGACACCCCTGCATTTTCCCCAACAACTATTTTATTTTTATAATCTATTAACGCCTTTTCTCAACCTTGAGGCCAGTTCCTATTAAGCACCACTGTAACAATAACAGGTATAAGTAGGCAATCCACATTGTCACAAGGTGGAGTTTATAGAAAGAAGCAGAAATAGGACACAAACAGCAACTCACCTGGGAAAAATTAAACAAGAATGCACAACTGCTGGGTGTGGTGGAACATCTGTAATCCCAGCACTCAGGAGGCTGAGGCAGAAGGATCATGAATAAGAGGCCAGCCTCACCTGTGTAGTGGGTTCAAGGTCAGTTTGAACTGCACAGCGAGACCCTATTTCAAAAAACAAAACAAAACCACACAACACAGCAGCACTGTCCTGGGGAATGTCACTTTCCCAAAACATCTGCCCAAGTCTCTTTCTAAGATTCCTGACCACAAAGAACATCTAGCGGTAAAGAAAGCAGTCAGCATCCTACTTCCTTATCCTAGTAACCTCCATAACTCAAAATGGACAAATTTAACTGTCTTTTGCTAGGTTTGAAAGTCTATCAGAGGAGGTATTTTAATAGTAAGGGGTTGCAGAGTCAAAAAGCAGAGCCTGACTTCAGGCTCCAACAATGATTAGACATGTAGAACTTGAAGACGTTACTTCCTCACTAGACAAGTGGTGACAACATCTGTCTCACAGGGTCTTAGGAGAATTAAAAGGAATGCCCAGGAATGAGGTCTGTCACACAGTGAACTCCATGAACTATACATGGTGGTCATTTGTGCTGCTGGTCCCTAAGGTCTTCTCTCCCTCGTCAGGACAAGGTAATCTCTCACCTTGGAACAGCTAACCCTTCTTTCCACCAGGATTTTGGATCCACCCTCTCCTACTTCTCCTCAATTTCTCAATTAGTCTTTCCCGGTTTTACTTAGGACTCTCCTGGAATGTCACCTCAACAGTGATATCTTCTATAGCCACTCTAGGAAACAGCACCTTTACTTCCCTCACCCATCGTTTTACCTTAGTCCTATTACTGACACATGTTATTCCCTGGCATTCTGTCTATTGGTATAGGCTTATTAGCTGTATCTGTTACATACACACATACTGGAATGTTAACTGTTTTGCTCATACTACATTCCCAGAGCCTGGAATAGCATGAGCCTCTAGCAGATGTTCAGTGAACATTTGCTGTGTGGAAAGATCATTTCCCCTCCTAAAATTATCACTAAACTTCTCCCTTCCCATAATTCTCTTTGCAACAAAGAAACAGGTTTAACTCAAAATAGTAACAACGCTAACAAATTCTCTACATACCTGAAATTTCACTTCCTTTCATACACTTCCCTCAATCTGTTTTTAGCAATGAATCCCTAGTTATTCTGACTTGCGTACAGCATTTTAAAGTACGGAACACTTACTGTTAAAATTCTCAACTTACTGGTTTCTCAAAGGTCATTCTCTCCAGATTTCCCACCAATTGTAGGCTTCCAGGCTCTGCTTCCTCTTAGATTCCTCCTATTATAATGTTTAACCCTAAAATGTTACTGTTCTCGGGATTCAATGTTTCCAATACTATGAAGGCTCTCTGAGTTTTACATTCAACTTCCAATCTTCATCTCTATACACAGCACATCTCCAAATTCAAGTCTACCTCCTGATCTCTAAGTGGACATTATACAACCAAATCTTGGCCCACTTCTAACGAGGGATCCTATAGGTACCACCAAGAAACCCTACAATTCTTCAAAACTAACCTTAAAATACCACCCTTTACTTACACACAAAGACACACACAATTACACACACTTGCAGGTGTGTTCCCCACTACAGTCCCAGCCCCAGCCCAGAACTGAGAATCATTCTACCATTCTATTCTAGTCTAGTCTAGTCTAGTCTAGTCTAGTCTAGTCTATTTTTGAGGCAGGGTCTCCCTCTGTAGTTCAGGCTGGCCTTGAACTCACTATGTAGCCCAGGCTGGTCTTCAACTCACAGCTATCCTACTGGCTCACCTTCCAAGTGCCTGAGAATCATTCTTGATTCTTTTCCTTAATTCCTTTATAATACCTGAATTCTGTGGGTTCTTGTCACTCTACACTAATTTGTTCCCACATACATACATACATTTATTTATGGCATCATTTTTGCCTTACATAACTTAAGTGCTTCTCTACGCTCTATGTTGCCTATACCCTCACCTCATTGCTCTCACTGCTACCAAGAATGTTTTCCTAAAATGCAAACAAAATCAGACTTTATCTCCTTGGTAGGTACTGTGCCTTCAGAAACAAACAAAAATCTCCTCATAGCACAGGGCTCTACCTAAGTCTGGCCTCGTAAGTCTTTGTTAACTGCTCTGACATCATTTTCCACCTTAAGACCAACTACACTAAACACTTGCAGGGCCGGACACCTTCCCTGATGACACGTTCACTGAAGCTGTGTCTGCTCAGAAAACTCCTTTCTTGCCCTGCCTGGCCTCCTACCTTCAAAATTTGGCTCTTGTTCTCCAACTTCACTAAACCCTATAAGCATCTTGTGATAAACACTCATCTGCAGTAGCAACACGTTTTCATCTCTAATCATCTTCCCCTGTTTGCTCATGACTACTAACTGTCCAGGCACTCTGCAGGAAGGAACCCTGTCTCTCTCACAGAACAGAGTGCAGCACCTGACATATGGATGAGTGCTACATGATTTTCGTGGAATGAGCGAGTGTATAATGGGAATGCTGTGTTTACAGAATAAGCTTTAAGCTCCCATTTTCTTTTCCTTTCCTATTTATTTTGTCCAAATCTAATCACATTTCTCAGCATTTGCGTTTTTCATACTTTTTCAAAGTATAGTAAGTGCTTGGCTTAAGAATAATATAAAGCTTAAAACAAAACAAAAACTGCCCCCTAACTCTACTCCTCCCCCCTCTCCTATGCACTCTTCCCAGAGGAAATCATTTTAACTTAACTATTCCTTTTTCCTTTCCACCAAGCTAGATCCCATGCTTACAATGTCATTAGTGTTTTTTCTTTGTTTTAGACATTCTATTGGTTGCTTCCTATAGAACAGAGGTGAGCAAACATTTTTTCATAAAAGATCAAGTGACAAGTATCTTGGGCTTTCCAAGCCATATCAGATAGTCTCAATTTCAATGACAGTCAACCCTAACTTATTCTAAAGTACTACCAAGACCCTCAGTGGATGCTTCAAAGTACAGATAGTATTGAACCCTGCATGCATAATTTCATATATATATATATAATTTCATATATATATGAAATTAACAAAAAATTGGTAATACACTATAGTAAGTAGTGTCTACCTCTCACAATAACTTATTATTACTTTTGTATACTTCATTTTACCTTTTCACTTAAGGCAGCACTTAAGGTTTTGTTTTGTTTTTTCCATATTTGAATTGCCAACATTACTCTTGTGCATTGGGGCAACTATTAAGTAAAATAAGGGTTACTTGAACACAACCTGGAACACAATCTGGACTACACCTGGAAAGCAATCTGATAAGCAAGATAGCTATGAAGTGCCTGACGGGTGGGTAGTGTACACAGCAAGGATAGAGTAGCAAAAGGGATAATTCATGTCCTGCAGCAGCATGCAGCAGAAAGGCGCAAGCTTTTGGTAAGCTACTCAGAACGGCACGCAGTTGACAATTTGTGAATTGTTTATTCCTGAAATTTTCCATTTAATATTTTTGGGCTACAGTTGACTGTGAATAATTTAAACCATGGAGGGTAAAATGTTGATGGGGGTTTACTGTTCTCAATTCTGCTGCAGAACAAAAGCAGCCACAGAGTATATAAACAAATGGACAGGACTCTTTCAAAATAACTATAAAAATAAAAGTCCCCTTTTGATCGAAGAAGAAATGTTATTTTCCCAATAATTATCACTAGCATTTATTAAATCAATATTTAATTCACAGCTAAGTTATAAACTATACTGTGCTAAAAAATTTTTTTTCTTGTATAATTTTTCCCTTAGGATAATTACCTAATTTTAAAATTTGTTTTAAACTTATACCAAAATACTCCACTAACCCTTAAAATTCCTCTCAATCTCAGTTCAAATCTTTCCTGTGGTTCATAATATCTGGGGTCTTTCGCAGGACTCCTCCCATCATTTTCGCCAACAGACTTCCTGAACACCTTGCCAGAGTCTTCCTCACCATCCTCCAGGGGACTCACTCCCTTTGTCTCGTTCAAGGGTGGGCTCCCAAGCTTCTGCTCTCTGGATTTACACTCTCACTTCGGTGAAGCACTCTTCACTTTGGTGGAGAAATCTCGGGAAATATCTGAATAACGGAAATACCCATCTGAATGATGGAAATATCTGAATGAAGGAGACCTTCATCTGGGAAAATGCTTCTACTCTACCATGACAGTTTATTGGCTACACTAGTAGTGGTGAACCTATGCCACGTGTGCCACAGTGGGCTGTTTGTGTAACTGAAAGCCCTACAGGGTTCATCATCACTGGGCTACAGCATCACAAGTTGGAGACGCTTTCTCTTTGGAATTTTGAGAGTACTGCCTCGTTGTCCTTGAAGTTGAACAATTCTTGCTTTCTGCTTGCTTACATGTGACATCACTTCCCCCTCAAAAACCTTTTAGGGTCAATGATGTGCCTCGGAGCTATTTTCATACATGATGTTGGATACCTGGTAAATTCTCTTAGAATCTCAATCAGAGATATTTTTGTATTATTTCTTCATAATTCCCTTGCTATTGTTCATTTGTTTTAAATAGAATTTCTGTTACTATATTGGTGTAACTGACTTTCCAGATTTCACCTCTGGTGTTTCTCTCTTTTGCAAATATACTACTTTCTAGGAGGTTTCCTCAACTTAATCTTTCAAGGCCACTTTTCTTTTTCTTTTCTTTTATTTTATGGCTAAAATATTTTTAACACTGAAAATACTTTTTTTTGTGCTCTAATGTTTTATTTTCATAACCTGTTAAACACTTGCCAACTAAACAACAATGGAAGGGCATCCAAATGACAGTCTCTCTTTTCTTTCGAAGACAACCCTATGATCTTGTGGAAATATCGCTACACAATAGACTATTCAAATTTATATAAGGAAAGGCTTCTCTGTTTTAAGAATTTCCTACATTTATATATGAGTTCTGCGTGAGAAGTAATTTTCTGGGTTACATACAACACCACAATATACTGAATTCTTAAAAAATCTATGAATGCTTTGAGATGCCTGAACCTTTTCTTTAGAATACATGAGAAATTATAAATAAGATTGTCTGTGAAGTTACCCTTGTGTATAATGCAGGACAGACAAAATCTGTATTGTAAACCTTTGATGTTCTTGATTACAGGTCAGAGGTAACATACTGCTATGGTTTACACATGAAATTGTTGCAGGCAGCTGAGTTAGTTAGAAATATTATAGGCAGTGAGACAGGGCTAGGTCCTCAAAGGAACCAGTGCAGAAGCCCTTGCAACTATGGGGGAGACAGACACCTCCTGCTGTGGGATCAAGACAAAAGATCAAACAAATACATCCACATCCTAAGGACTGATATTCTAAATAATTCCCTATCTCCTGAGAAAGTCTGGAGTCACCATTCCAACCCCCTAAGGGGAAGAGTCATGGCTCTCTAAGAATGCCTGCTTTTTACCTGACTGGCTTCCCCATTTGTCCCCAATTTAATAAATTTTACCTGAACTATGAATCTTATTGGCTAACTATAGTTATATCCCACCTTATGCCCATCTGCCTTGTGAGTTCCCAGGATTCCCCACCTTAAACCCGTCTCACCCCATAATTTTACTCTATGAAAGTCCCTGAAAAAAGACAGAGTCCTTGGCAACCTGCTTGGGACCCCTTCTGTCTCTCTCTTGGACAGAAGCTTTCTTTCTCTCAATAAATATATTTTGCTTTTAACCTCCGTTGTTCCTAAAATTCATCCTTCGATTTTAGAGAACACAAACTCGTACTGGACAAGAGGTCGGGAGTTTCATTCCCCTATATCAAAATGTTCCCCAAAGGCTCGGGTTGGAAAGCTTGGACTCCAATGCAGCAGTATTGAGAAGCTGGGCCTTTGGAAACTGATTAGATTATGAGGACTCTAATCTCACCAATGGGCTAACTGCAATGCCACTGTCCGAGGACAGCTCTATCTCCTGCAAGAAGCCCTGGTGACTCTTGAATCATGGGTAAACAATTTCAATTCTTCTGATTTCTGTTTTAATTTCTTTCTTTGGGAAACCCTTCTCTAGATATTTAGGCATAACTGGGATCAAGGAGAGTCCTAGTCAGAGGTTCTTTAGTCCCACTTTGTAAGCAGGCAGGACATCAATGACCTGCCCATCTAAAACTGTGAGGAGGCATAGTTCACTAGTGGAAGAAGCTCTGTCCAAGAGAGATGTCAAAAGGCAGGTTATGTAACCATCAGTTCACAACAGGTCACTGAGGCTAAGCCCCTTCCCCAAGGACCTCTGTTCAAAAAACAGAGCCCACAGCTCTTACTTGGACACTGACACTAGAAGGCAAAAGACTAAATCTCTCTATAGACTCCAAATATGGCTTTCTGGTGCATCATGCCCACGCAGTAATCTGGGAAGAAAGAAATTAAAAAAAAAAGTTTGCTAAGTAATAAGCAATCATCTATAAAACAGGAAATTCTACAACTCTTAAAAAGCAGTCTATTTTCCGAAACAGGTTGCTGTCACTTATTTTTTTTTTCTTTTTTAAAAATTTTATTTAAAGAAAAAAACACAAACAAAACAGAATAAAGGGTAGCAACAATACAGAATTCCAAGGAAAAAAGGAAAAGAACCAAAAAAAAAAAAAAAGAAAGAAAGAAAGAAAAACTAAGAAATCATTACTTGACAAATTATATACTGACATCTTGGAAATAGTTGTTCAAATTACAAAATTAAAACATGCAGAGTAGACATTCAAACAGTGACACTGTTCACAGTTCTGCTCCACGATCTGACAAAAACAGCAATATGGTCATCCATTTTACACACTCAAACATACATGCAATTATATCAAAAGGGTAAAATTAAATACAGCAAAACAGAACAAAGCGGATCACAAGAAAGCAATGTAAATGACATAAATTTCAAAGCTAGACAATCGGAGATATTCACTCTCTATCATATTGACTCTTGTTTTCTTCCAAATAGTTGTCCAGATTGTCACATACAGGGAATTCACAGGAAACAACATAGTATGGAACTGATCTAAGCAGGATGAGGAAGGCATTTCAGGTCTTCAAGACCAGACAATAGGGAAACCAAGAATGGCTGTCATAGTGTCTCTCATTCCCTTCAAAACAGCTGTCCATACCTTCATGTGTGTTGAATTTAAAACAAAACAAAACAAGCTAAAATCACTTTGAACAAAGAATGATAGTATTGCTGCATATCACATCGTGACATTACGGAGTCAGCACTGAGTACTGTAGTATCTTTTTCTTCAAAATAGTTGTTCATTTCAACATGCATTATATAGTTGGTTCTCGTAAACTGTTTATAAGCTCTACACATGTATGAGTTTCTACATGTATATCTATCCTTTATGTATTAGAGGGGAAAAAGCAAGACAAAACAAAACAATTCCTAGAAAAGCATGCTGTCACTTATTGCAAGGAACTTCCCCCCAAAAAGATGTCTAAAGTCTCTGGGAAATCAAAAGGCTGGTAGAGAGGCAAGAAAGGTAGCCTTACAGCCCCTCGAGACCCTAGTATTACCTCCAGTTTTTGAAGGAACATTATGGTCTTTCCTCAAGGAACACAGCGAAAAGCTGTAAAAATCCTATACGGGATATGGTCATTTGAATTTTCATGGGAAGAAAGTTACTTGTGTGAACCTCTGAAAGACCTGAAGTTCCACTTCAAAAAGCAGTACTGTTCTGGATATGATAAGCAAGCAGGCACCTGTAATGAAGCTCCTGTTTTTAATTGGAGCTGTAACGTAGGTAATCTTGCTAATACTATGGCTTTCAGGCTCTCAATAATTTATCCAACATCTCTCTTTGCCATACGTTCTCCACAGGAAGCATGGAAATCTGAACTGCTGCTCCTCACATCTGAGCTCGACCTGGCCAACTAAGAGTAAAGTTACTTTCCTTCTCCCATGGAATGCATATCTCAACAGTTACTAATTCTTTTCTCATTGTCTTCTAACAGGATTTTTTTCCTTCAACCCAGCCAGTGAGCCACAACAGCCCAAGGTAATTAAAGAATACATAACCCCCAGAAGGTAGGGCACACATCCCTTTTCAGCAGAAAGTAGGTACAGTATATAAAGACTGAGATCTCCACTCCCTCAACACACCAAAAAGAATTGATGAGTTATATGTCTCTCAGGGGAAAATAATGCAGGAGATTAGACATGATAAAGTTGGCTGGGGAAGTAGGTGTGATCTTTTAATTACAAAATCCCAGGACACATACCCAAATATGGACTTCTCAACTAGAACTCAAGCAGGTAGGATGGCCTACACCTGACGTCAGCCTGAGTGGGTGATATACAAAGGGCAATGGACAATGAATTCTTTGCTACAGTGTTCTCTCACTGTAGTCCACTCTCTTCCTGTAGACCATACCTTCCCCCCTGCTACTTTTATTTGGCCCAAACTCGCTTGACAGAGCTTGTTTCTTTTCATAATTTTAATAAATGTAAAATTTTGCTAACATTAAAAATAAAGACAAAGAATGGATTCTGATCTGAACCAAATTTCCTTCCATTCAGGTTTTGCAGGTGATATCCCGGAAGCTAATTCCAAATCCTCCGCAAAGTCAGGAGAACGCTGAATTCCATAGTCATCTCAGCCTTCTATAAATTAATCTGCACTTTACTTAGGGTCTGACAACTTCTGTTTTACAGAACTTAAAAAAAGGTTAAACCCTGGATTTTTAAAAATGAAGAATAGTTCCTAATGCTCTCTGACCCCCAGTTTCAGTTCCAGCTTTCCTTAAATCTAAAAGGATGACAGTACTGATATAGGAGATAGGGCATGACGAAGCTAGCTAGGGAAATGACCAGGACCTGTCAATCACAAGAACCCACAGCAACTGAAGACCCCGTATGTGGAACTTCTTACAAACTCCCACTGAGATGCGGATAGCATAAAAAAGAGCAGCCATCAGGAAAACCGCTGTCCTGCATGAGTCTGCATGACAGCCCGCACCACAGTATCTCTCAGACATGGCATGTGCTTTTATTTCTTCTCTTACCCTCTTTTTCTCTTTGTTCACCCAAGTTCACTCTGCAGAGCTGGTTTCTCCCATACATGTTTACTTCACACCTTTCAAATAAAATTTTTGGCATCACTATTAGTTTGTCTCATTCAATTCTCTGTTCAAGGCAACAAGAACCTGGAATACTTTTGACTGGCAAATCATTTCTAAGGAAATCGTCCTATAAAAGTACTGAGGTCAATGCAAAACTAGCCTATGAGGGGATCCATAACTCAAGATGCCACATGATATGATGACTACATATAAAAAATTCTCACAATAGGTTTTGCATATTTACCTCACATGCAGAAGGCTGAAATAAGTCTTTCCAAAAAGTGAAAGGAACTTTGTTTAAAAAAAAAAAAAAAAAAACTTTCTGCTGGGCATGGCGTGCATGACTGTAATGCCAGCACTCAGCAGGATGAGGCAGGAGGATCACCACGAGTTTGAGGCCAGCCTGGGCTACTCACGACTGACCGCATGCTTGCAAGGCAGGCACTTATGCCACTGAGCTAAATCCTGGCAAGGCCACTCTTAATTACATAACAAGACCCTATCTAAAAAAAAAAAGTTCTTGCAAAAGCAAACAAAGACAGCTTTTGAAAAAAATGGTGGGGTACATGGCTGCAATAGAAATCTCCTGACAAACAGATGATACAGTACAATGTCCTGCTTCTGAATCTGGTTGCTTTACACTAAAGGCAATATGCAGAATACTCATGAGGCCGTTGGTCTTCGGGAATCAAATTCAGGGGCCTCACACAAGTAAAGTAAAAACTACCACTGAGCCACACACTAAGCCTTATGCAAATTTAAACCAATCCACTAAAATCTGTTATCACCACCCTACACTATGCGTAATCTTTTCATTTATTTCTATATTGGTATAGAGTGGCCACCTATTTTTAATTCATATTATATTAGCAAACAACACATTGCTAAAACTTCTAACGGCTAATTACTTGCCTAGAAGTAACAGGTGGCAAGTTTTCAGGCTGACAAAGGGTATACTTTTAGAGGGACAGGTCTAAGAAATAACAAAATTCATGCCCAGAATGAGCAAGAGAACCAAGAGGAGCCTGTTAACTTGTTCATAAGTAGTATCAATTATAAATTAAAAGACAATCATTTAAAAATGTAAAATTAACATCTTAATATACATTACCTCCTGCTTACATATATTTCTATTACCTATTCCAGTGTTTCCTTCAACATCAGGCTAAGCACTGGAAGAGGCATGATTTAAGGTGTTTCTAGACACAATGTCCAGTTTGGGGGACAGCAAATTTCCAAAAGATCACTTTGGAATACACACACAAAATGAGACTCAAATCTTTGATCATTGGCATCAACCTTTCCTCAAGATGCTACATTCGATGGGCTGGGGATTCAGCTATTCCAGACTCTCTGTCTTCTGTTACATGTTTGAGTTAATCCTTGCGTAGCCAAATCTTCCCTAAATTAACCTTAACCATCAGACAACTCAAAGCACAAAAACAACCTCATATCCCATAAATATTTAAAATATCAACCTTTGTATACAAAAGTAGGTAATTCCAAGTCAACTAAACACCTAATTCCACTATAAAATTCACTCAAGGGCCCAGCATTGTGACACACTGGTCATCAGTGCTACTGAGAAGGCTAAAGTAGGAGGATAGCTTGAGGCCAGAAGGCCAAGGTCAACCTGAACAACCTGTTGAAGCTGTCTCAAAAAAAAAGAGTAACAAATAAAATTCACTTTGAATTCTACCTCTAGTGTAATGTCATAGTTTCCTGGCCACCTTTACTCTCTATACAGGTGTCTTCTTTGTAGATTCTATATCCACTGCCAAAATTCACATTCAACCCCCAGATGTGTAGTATCCCTAAGATTCCACTCCCAGAATTATCTACTCTTAAACAAACCACAGCACTGAGCTGCTTCTATAACTGCACTGCAAAATCAAAATTTAAAAGCTAGATTTTTTTCAAGCGACTTCTCCTGATGAGCATATAACCAACACCCACTTATCCTCAGCCCAGAAAATATGACAGCAGATGCTGGTCCTGGGTGGTCGGAGCCCAGTTCCTTTCCAAAAGACAGGGGAGGATGAGCTGAAGTGATAAAAGCCAGTATGGAGAGCTATGTTATTTCTGTGCTCCTCCTCCCCTCTGTTACTATAAAAGACCCTTTCCTACCTGTCCATGATGAGATGGTGACTTGAGGCAAATGGGTCGGTCCCTCCATATCCTCAAAACTAACTCTGAAAAAAAAAATTCTTCTTCCTTTTTAACAAAATCTATACCGATTTTGATTTTGAGTGTATGAACCTGAGTGTCTGGTAATAGAATGACAGCATACAATGCTTCATAAAAGGCCTCATAAATAATTTGATTCAAAGAGAAAGGTAGTCTGATAACATTTTGTTGAATGAATTTGATCTCTTATTTTGGACATAAATTACTCTCAAAATATGATTTCAAAAATTTTTAAAAATTGAGATACCATGGAATTTTTGGTAATTCTATTTTACACTGGCCCCTGTTTTTAGATTTTGAATCTAAATCTAAATTATTTTTTGAATCAGAATGTGTCACATCTTAATTTTTACTAAAACATAACATGTATTATAAATTAAAGCTCTTCATTATGCACACAGACCTGTAAACAGCACCCAAAAACCAAACATCTAGTAGCTATTTTTTCCTACGAGTAACCATGAGTCTGAAACTACCAGTGTAGATTAGTTTTGCATATTCTTGTGTCCTATTAAGTAGAATTAGACAGTGTGCATTCTTGTGTCTGCTTCTTCACCAGTTATCAATTTACTGCCTCTCCAATAAATTGTACCTTCAGTACTAGATTTATGACAACGGACTGCACTTGGCATTTCTCTGTAAGAGACCATGATGCTACATGTGGTCAGTAGAGGGCGCTGGAGGGACACTGCAGTAGAAAGGGAGTTTCTCTGGTTCTAGTGCAGTGTTTTTGCTCAACCTTGCTCTTGCTCCACCGGCACCATCTGAATGAATATACGAGCACATCTGGTGTTACTCTACTCCAGTCACATACCTAAAGCACACAGCCCCTCAGCCACCAGGTGACCATCTTCCTGTGATCCTCCAGACACAGACACCAATCCCAGGTCAATACCTGACTGCTTCTGCGCACTTACATCACAGAGAATTGAGTTTCCTGCAGTCCTCCCAACCACAACACCGTATGTTGTGGGCACTGGGGGCTACAGAAGCGTAACAGTTCTTGCTGTATGCCAGCCCACCAGACTTGGCTCATCTGGACCCTGAAAGGTTGTATCCTGTGACCTTTATAATACCAGTGCTGGTGCTGAATTCTCCAGGCTTGTACTCCCTATACATGTGCAGCCCTCCACATACCCATCATCCTCATCTACATATACCTTACCCCAGAGTGCTGCTTCCTGCTTGCCGAGCAACAGCCAACTACATAACTCTGACCCAACCAACCCAGAGAACTTCTCTGCCACCCAATGACACAAAACTGTACTGTGTCCAATGAAATCTGAAGGCCAGAACTGGGAAGGGGCCCTCCTATCCCATTCAGAGTATAAATAACTTCTAAAGTTACCCAACTGTAATAATGACTGGTAGAACCTAGGTTTGAACCCAGGACACTGTGAGTCTAAAATCAAAGGTCTTACTATGATCATCATTCTGGATGAAATTAAAATTTTTTGCTTGACTCTCAACTCCATAAAGACTGAGACATTTTGTGATTTTGTCACTATCTTCCATTACCTAATACTGTGCCTGCCATTCAGAAAGTGCTTTCTATAAATATCTGTTGAATGAATAAAAATCCTGACACTGAAATAATTTTTATATGCAACCTAAATTCTCATGTTCAGTGATTTTTAGTCTGTACTGTGAATGTTACATAACAACGCTATGTAGGAAATTACGATGTTGTAGATTATCTTGATTAAACCTTCTAAATACTAAGACCAAGCAAACAAGAGACCCTGAATTCTGAGAAGTTTGAATTGGAAATAAGAGCAAAATGATACACATAACTGTGAAAAGGTGAGGATGAAAACATGATCTAGTAAGAGAGCTAACCAAAACAGCCGAAGAACAATGCGAAGAACAATGCGAAGAACAGAGAAACGAAATAGCACAAAAAACAAAAACATTGCTTAAGCGCCTGCCTGGCCAGCGCGAGGTCATGAGTTCAATCCCCGGTACCAAAAAAAACAAAAACAAAACAAAAAAAAAAACATCAAGAACTCAGTTTTTTTTTAAAAAAGCCATACAAAGATTATCCATGAAAAGTTTGAAGAATTTATTTTCAAAACATATCTAATAAGGACGGAAAGTAAAGACAAAGAAAGCCAGGTAGCTAATTCTATCTTTTCCCAAGCAGGGAAGGGTTCTCTAACCATGAGCCAAGAAAAACAGCTCAGATGAGGACTATCAACAAGCAATCTAGCTCACTAGCTGCCAACTACAGGCCTTATAGGTTAAGACGAAAAGGGCAAGAGTGGGTTCACAATCAATATGCACACGCAGGTAAAACAGAAGGCCCTGCTGCTCAATGTTCAGATAAACAATGGCTCTAACTTTCTCTTTAATGTTCTTCCTCTAACTTTCTCCTTAATGCAAGTCTGCAATGCCCTTAGGCCAGCAAATATTTTAGCTCTGGGTACAATGGGGAGGGAAAGTAGGAGAGGGAGGAGAGAAAAAGAAAGAGGGGAGAAAGAAGAAAAAGACAGAAAAAGGGTAGGGAGAGGGACAGATATAGCATATGTAATCTGTGTTTTGTTTTGTTTTGTTTTGGTACCGGGGATCAAACTCACGACCTTGTGCTTGCCAGGCAGGCGTTTATGTCACTGAGCTAAATCCCAGGCCCCTCGTATATAATTTAAATGTATACTTTCTATGTTTTTGTTCAATAACAAGTTCATTAAAGGAAAAAACAGATTATCATTCTCAAAGATAATTGAGAAATTTTAAATTGTGAGCACGAGTGCTCCTTGTACTGGACATAATGAAATCATCCCTTAGTTTTTTCTAGGATAAATATTCTAACTTGATAATGTCTTCTCTCAAGTATTAATTAGTCACCTATATATTTCGTACTCTTACTTTCTATGTTCTGTATCTTCTTTAATTGCAAAATCAAAACTGAACTAAGGTACTATATTAGGTTAAAAGTAGTATCAACTCTTAAAAATATCCATCTGAAACCATATCAGACCATATGGTGAAATGCTAAAGGCCCTCTCACTACAGTCAGGAACAAGATAAGGGTGCCATCCATCAGTGTTGCTCTGTACATTCTAGAGAACATGGGAAAAGATGATGAGATATAGAAACTGGAAAGAAAGATATTTACAGATATAGGGGCTGGGGATTTAGCTCAGTGGCATAAGCGCCTGCCTTGCAAGCGCGTGGTCATGAGTTCGATCCCTGGTACCGATAAAAAAAAAATTACTAAGATATTTACAGATATGTACAGTATGTAACTGTTCATTTTGTAAACCTTTAAGAAACTTTAAAAACCATGCCAATCAAGAAAAAGACTAAAAGACAGTTAAAATACACACACACACACACACACACACACACACACAAACACAGATATAACTGTGTAAAAAGAAACTTCAAGCTCTCTTTATGTATGCACCTGCTGTGGTTCACATCATGCATCCCAGTGAAACCAACTCCATACTTCTGTGACTTGCAACGCAGGGCACTGGTGCCAAGGCACTGGTCCATCCACACAGGCCAGACTTGAGGAGCTAGCTTCCTGCAACACAGCTTGACACTACACTGTGCCACACCTAACCCATCAGACAAAACCCACACAACTACAACCCGTATCTACCTTGTCTTCATGAATTCACTTAATTGTGCCCAACACAATATAATCTTGAATTTCTATTACATAAACTAAATCAATTCTCTAATTTCTCCCTTTCATTTTATAGCCTATCATCTCTGAAGAGCTGGTAGCTTCACTCAAAAACCAACAGGAGAAGACGTGCAGGACAGTCACCAATGAAACTGAAGAATAGACAGTTTCTTCAATTATAAAATAAAGGCTTTTTAAAAAAATAAAAGTCCTTTTAAGAAGAGTCTAATCTCCTAAAGCTCTAAAAATCTGTAACCCCAATTCCTAAAGCCATATATCATATGAAAGGGAAAACATGTAGGAAATGAATCCTGCAAAAACAGTAATTTGTTCTCTGTTTTACTAAGTTCTCTACATGAGTAGGAAAGGTCTTTTCTTTAATATAGAAGAAAAATTTATTCTTTCTTCAAGCAAAACTTCTTAAAAAGAAAAGGTGGCGGAGAAGTTAGGAAGACAACTCAGAAAAGCTGCTTCTGTCAGAATGTACGAACGTCTTTACTACAACATGTTAGGCACTTGAAGAAATTCTCTATTTGAGGAAATTTAACTCAATACTAATGATCACCAAAATTTTATACGTCAATTGTTTAATATATAAATAGAATAAGTAAAATTAAGAAATATATTGTTTGGGCTATCATAATCTCTACAGAATCAGTATTTTCGATCAAGCCTTTCCTGTTAAATCATACCACAGGCATACACTGTGTGAAGTTTCAAAGACAGATTCAAAGATGCCAGATAAATACATCTTCCCTACCAGACTTAAAGAAGCGTCACTATCTTTTTCCATAATGCTTATCCCTATTAATAACATCCATCAGATTAACACAATGTTCAAATTTCCAAGGATCTAGTCATTTTCTTAACCTCATATTAGATCAATATAAAACAAGCACAATTCAAAGATAAAAGCCTACAGGTAGTGACTTTTCTGTGAAAAACACATACATAAATTACTCACTATTCTCAACTAAATTAACATTTGCTAAAATAATAAATTTGCTCAAGTAAAAAACAGAATGAAGGATAGCAAACAAAGGAAAGAGAATTACTTAACAGTTCATTAAAATGTGAGATACTTCAACTAAAAACAATCAAAAAACCAAAACACTAAGCAAATAGACAATAGATAAACTTGGAACGACATAGTCTCTACAGTACTTCCTGGCTCTTGGTTCTATAATCAGAACCTGTAACTGCTATTTATTATGATTTGGAGAATTTGAAAATTTGTTTTTATGGTATTAAGATACTAGCAATAGGTTTTCTGCTTCAAAAAAGTAGGTAGTTAAGAGCTGAGTGGCTGCTTGGAAAACAGCCAAAGTCCAAACGCCAGAGGGGTGTCCTGTGTGAATATGGCTGTTACTCACTTGTCTGCCAGGTTTCTTTTGACTCTTTCCAGTGGTGTCAAACCTATGGCACAGGCGCTGCAGGGGGCTGTGTGAAAGCTCTAAAAGATTTGCCATCTCTGAATTCTCTTTAGGCCAGATGAAAATACCAGAGTCTTGGGGTTGTTTCTGCTTGGTCAAAAAAGGTCGTCAGATGATTCAGTAAGAGTTTTGCAGTAGAGCACAGGGCAAGGGAGGAGGATACACCTACACACATACACAATCAAGTAGGTGTACATGTTCGTTATTTATAACAATACAAATAAGCTTATTTTCAAAGGCTAGTGGAACAAATAGACCCTATGCAATCTACCTTCTCCTTCTATCAGTGCACACATTCTACAAAATGGCCTAGGTCTAAATCCTAGCCTTTGCTATTTATTGGTTGTATGACCAAGACAAAAAAAACAAAAAAACAAAAAAAAAACACTTAAATTATTGCTTGGATCCCTTATCTAAGTTAGGAATGATACTAATGTGAGAATGAAATAAACTAGCACATGCAAATTAAAAATATTCTATCTAGCACATGGGAAATACTATATAAGGTAAAATATTACTGTACTATGGATATTCACAAGACAGCCAATAGAAAAAACATGTAACAATAGCAGTGAGAATAAATGAACTATATAGATTCAAGTTAAATCTTTACCATGATCCATAATCCTCAGGCAAAGGAATTTTAGAACTCTAACTCAGTTAAAGCAAAGAGCCCCAACATAGATTTAAAAACATTTCAAAAATGCAAAAGAATCCAGAAATATTATTCCAGCTCAAAATCTATTCCCATAAACCCTTCTAGAGACAATCCATTCAAAAACAGTAAGTCTTTAACATAGCTAACTAACCAGAGCTTCTCAACATTAACTTTTTTTTCCAAAATGATACCTCTTTTACTAGGCATGTTCAGAGAAAAAAGTATGTTGCATAAATTAATTTTCCAGATACCTCAGACAGGTCTCTTTGGGACCCGAAACTCCCAGACCCATAGAGTGGCCTGGGCTGTTTGGATCAAAAGTCTGCGCAGACCTGCATCTCGGGGGGACTCTTTGGGGCTGGTAGGCCCGCCCTTCATCAGCAAGGAACTGCCTGGAGATCGGTATCTGGGCCAGGTCTGTTTGGGCCCGTAGCCCCGCCCTTCACCCCCAGGAAGTCTCCCAGAAAGCAGCACCTCAGGCTGTCTCTTTGGGACCCGAAACTCCTAGACCCATAGAGTGGCCTGGGCTGTTTGGATCAGATACCTCAGACATTACTTGCATTAAAAAAAAAATTAGGTCCAGGGATATAGCTCAGTGGCACAGCAGCTGCCTGGCAAGGTGTACCTGAGTACAACTCCCAGCACCCAAAAAAAAAAGTGTAACCATTTCATTTTTAAACAAGTTTCTCCAACTAAAATGTACTAATTGTGAAATAAAGGATTCAGGTAACAAGTATCAATGAATGTTCCATTCAAACTATCACATGAAAGATGGGCAAACTTGGAAATCTGTAGACTGTTAAAACGTCTGCCATGAATTATGTTGCTCAATGAAGAGAACAACTTGAAGGCAAAGGGCTATGCCAACATAAACCCACCACAATCTTAGTGTAGAAAGTAGGACACGTAAGTACAATGTACCTTCTAATGTGAACAGGGAAAACAATGTACCTGTTAAGAACTTTAAAAATAATGACCATAAAAATAATCATGTTTCCAAATCTCTATCTATTTACAGTTAATATGGAGGAAAAGTAACATGTTATATGGCACAATGATACAGTAAGGAAAAGGAAACGTAACAATGTATAGAAACAGAATGACCCAGTGTGATGGTTTGGGTCTTGGGGAGTTGCTTCTTGGAGGCAGCTGAAACTAGAGTTTGTGACTGATTCATTGTCTAGTGCTGGGATTATGGGTGAGTACTACACCCGCCCTAGGGTCTGCAACCTACATACAATTTAAGGGACAGAAAGTCTTCGCTCGCTCCTCCCCTTTTGCTCTTGCTGCTTTTGTTGTTTTCTGCCATCTTGAACGATTGTTCCCTCACAATGCCACCTGCCTTGCACTGAGCAGATTAGGGACTGAAATTTCCTCAAACTGTGAGCTAAATAAACCTTTCCTTCGTTAATTTGAGGCGTTGATTATTTTGTCTCAGCAACAAGAGAAAAGTAACCAAGACACTCAGTTTCCTCAAAAAATAAATGCATGATCCAAAAATGGGTGTGTGTGTGTGTGTGTGTATCATACATTAAAAGAGATTGAAGGGATTTATCAATCAAGTGTACTATGTGGACCTTATCTGGACATGATTGAAAGAATTAACTATTAAAGGCATTTTTTGAGGAAAAAAGACTCCATATAAGAATATATTAAGAAATTAAGATTAAATGTGTTGGATAGGACCATTTTATTTTCCATAAATTCCATACCTGATATGCACACTAAAACATTCACAGGTGAAATGAAATGACAGGTTGGGAAAGAGATAAAATAAGAGCGGCATGAGGATTCACTGTATTACTTAAAACAAATTGTTATTCAAAATTTCCTGAAGTAAAAAATAAATTCTTTAAGGTTAAGGGAAAGAAGGGACAGGAAAATTCACAACCATTTGGCCACCACCTATGAGGCAAGAAAAACTATGGAAAGTCCATGTATGTAAACAAACATGAAAGCAGCTGACACTGGCAGCCTCTGAAAACCTTGAGATGCTCTGGACAGGTTTCTTTTGTCAGAAATTCTCCCACCACATTCCTTTGGAAGTGTGCTTTCTATTAAGCCATATTCTATCACCAAGGCTTAAGCAAGAAATCTGGATACCACACTGAACTCTGATAGCTTCTACACAGTGAAAAATTATTCAAGGAAACTGACTACTGCTAAGACATGTATCATTCATTCATTCATTCCAGGACTGGAGACTGAACTCTGGTCTTTAAAAAGAGCAACACTCCAAGCCCTTTTTGAAAAATATTTATTTGTTTGTTTGAGAAAGGGTCTTGGGGCCAGGGATTTAGCTCAGTAGCTTAAGCGCCTGCCTGGCAAATGCAAGGTCTTGAGTTCGATCCCCGGTACCAGGAAAAGAAAAAAAAGTGGTATTAGCTAGGATTGGTCCCAAAAAAAGATTTATAAGGAGTATAAGGAGTGGGAAGTTATATAAGAAATTTTTCATTTAAAAAGAGACAGGGTCTTGCTTTAGCTTGAACTTTTGATCCTCCTGCCTCAGTTTCTACAATGCTGGGATTGCAAGTGTGTACCACCATACCCAAAGACATGCGTTTGTAAGTGAAGTGTATGTATTTCCAAGTCTTTAGCAGTTTAATCTGTTTGTACTTTTCAAGATACTCCACTATTCATCTAAATAACACTGCTGTATAAGTTGAAGAAATATTATAAGAAAAAAAAATGGTGGTTTTTAAAAAATACATTTAAACTAGTCTCTTCTACATTTCTGTTTTTCCCAACTTTTAGTATAGGCTAGTATTACCTCTTATATAGATAGTATCAGTAGAGTTGAAACGTAGTTAACTGATTATATCACAGATTTGTAGATCAAATATGCCACCTATTTTCTTTCAAAATGTCATATAATAGTAGTCTATTGCAGTTTTAGAAGAGGATGCTATTCAAATGTTATAACCACTAATCTAAAACAAGGGTAAACCATATAGGCATCAAAGAATACTCCCTTTTTGATCTCTGTCAGTTATCATTCCTTGTTAGGTAAGGAAAACAATGAATCCAAAGCACGGCACCTTGATAGTCTCTCAGTATTTTCCCAACAGCTGTTTGTGAAATACACTGGGTAACTTTCACCAGGCTATCCTTGCCTTTCTGGGACTACCCTATCTGCTATATATAGTATTTGAACATGATTTGGTCAATAAAGGAGGGGAGGGAATATTATACAAACAATGATATCAGAAGGCAAGGATGAATATAGTTTTAACATACATAATTTAAAATAAACTGTAAGAGAAACTATCTTTGGTTGTAAGGAAAGCTGGTCTGCGAAATCTATTTCTCTACTGATCTTAGTCTCCTGGGAAGAGGGTAGACTGTTCCTAGAGTAAAAGAGAAAAAACATTATCACTAACAACTTAGAAAAAAACTAGCTCAGCTCTTTTTTCTATTAATATTCCAAACAAAGGTATTACTTCTGTAATTCATACACAAGTGGTTATATTTATTCACACTAAGATAAATGGTCCTGAGATATTAAAAGTTTTCCTACTCAAAGATTTTAAGAACTTACAATTGAGTTTGACTTTCTAATAACATTCACTGTTGGTAATAATTAAGAAGAATCCTAGAATACAGCAGCTAACTTTATTGAAATTTTTGTTAATCATCATCACATGCTTGTGAGATAGTCACAGTTATTTTTTCCATATTATAGATGAAGAGCTGAAGGACAGGGAGGTTAAATAACTTGCCAAAGAAAACAGAAGTATATAAGTAGCTAGGTCAGGATTCAAATCTAAGTAGTCTAGCTGCAGAGTCCATAATACAGTGTAATATGCTTTCTGATGGAATAATATTGCCATCATCACTATTTGAAGGTTTTAAGAAACAGAAAAATTCCATTTTATTGCCAAAAAAATAATCAAAAAACTACACAGACTCAGGAATAAGGAGGAAAAGAGGAAAAGATCCAGTGAAACAGATGAGCAGTCAAGTTAAATGATAAGATTTAAACCCAACTATACCAATAACTATGTTAAATGCAAATGGTCTAAACATCCCAACAAAAAGGCAAGAGAGTACCATGCCACGCAATTATGTATTTTCTAAAAGGAATCCATTTTAAAATTTGGTAAGTTGCAAGTTAAAAAATGGGAAAAGGTACACTATACAAACAATCAAAAGAAAGCTAAAGAAGTTTAATATCAGACAAAACAGACTTGACAAAACAGGATATTAAAAACAATGAAAGACTCACATAGTATGAGCGAGTTTTATCAAAATGATATAACCCTTAATCCTGCAGAAGTCATGGGTCAGGTGCTTCCCCTTGACAATATGTAAGAAGAGTTTGTATGTCTCAGATCAGGTGTGACCTCTGAAGGGTTAATATGCATACACTTGACAACAGAACTTAAAAGTACTTGATGTAAAAACTGATATAAATGAAAAAAATCATGGTAACAGCTGGGAGACTCAACACTCCTTTTGGTAATTCACAGAGCAAGTAGGAAAAAAAGTCTGTAAAGATATAAAAGATATGAATAATACTATCAACAACTTGAATAATACTATCAACAACTTAATTAAGATTTGCAGAGAATTCTATCTCGTGAAAGCAGAATATAATCCTTTACAAATAAACACAGAACAGTGACTAATATAGCCCCCATTCTTAGTTATAAAACAGAACAAATTTAAAATAACAGAAATTATACTAAAGAATAGTCTCTTAAATGGAAACTCCACAAAAACATGGAAATACAAGACACTTCTAAACAACAAAATGGAAATAACAAAGGAAAGTTTAATATATGTTGAACTAGAGAACCTTGGAGATGGTAATCAAAACACAACATGTGATCATTTATGGACTGAATAAGCAGTGCTCAGAGAAAAGTTTATAGAATTAAAAACTTGTGTTAGACCAGAAAGGCCTCAATCAATTAAGCTTCCACCTAAGAAACTACACAAGGAGACCAAATTAAACCCAAAGTAAGTACATAAAATCATAAAGAACAAAATCAATGAAATTGACAACAGAAAAAATAGAGAATTGTTAATGAAACCAAAAATCAGGTTAGGAATTTTGTTTTGGGGGAGAAATTCCATTAAACTAACAAACTCCTGGGCAGTATGACTTAAAAAGAAAGAAAAAAAATACAGATTATTAAATATTAGGATTCAAAAACATCATTAGGGATCCTCTATTGCAATAAAAAGGTAATTATGGAGTAATAATCACTTAATGCCTATAAATTTGAACAACTTAGGTGAACTGGATACATTCTTCAAAACAGAAGCTACTAAAACTCAAGAAGAAATGAAGAGCTTCAATGGCCTTATTTCTATTACAAAATGGTTAATTTATAGTTATGAGCTCTCAAAGAAAACTCTAGGCCCAAATGGTTTCACTAAAGAATTTTACCAACTACTTAAGAAAGAAATCATACCAATTTTACACAAACTTTTACAGAAAATAGAAAAGGAGAGAAGACTTCCCATTTCATTTCATGAAGCTAGTATTACTCTGACACCAAACCTAAAAAAGGCAATAAAAGATTCAAGACAAAGATTTTTAATACTAGCAAACTGAATCCATCAAATATAAAAAGAATATATCAAAGTCAAGTTGTAAATTATATCCGGTGGATGTGAGACTTATTCAGTCTTCAAAAATCTATTAATGCAATTCACTGTATCAGCAAACTAAAGAAAAAAGCATCACATGATCATCTCAACAGATACACAAAGTACTAGACAAAATTTAACATCTATTCGTGACAGACGCTAGCAGACTAGGAATGAAAGAGAACTTCCTCAGCCTGATAAAAGGCATTGATAAAAACCTACAGTAACTGACTGGAATTATTTTATGCCAAATTCAGACATAAGGCAAGGGTATCTGATCTCAATATCACACTATCAGTTCCCAGCCAATGCCGTAAGGCAAGAACATAAAAGGCAGTCAGCACTTGAGATAACTATTAACATTAAAAAAAATCCAAAGAATTTTACCAAAAAGGACCTCTACGATTAATCAATGAGTCACTAAGTATAAAAATCAATATATAAAACTTAATTTATTGCTATATGCAGTAATAACAAGGAACAATCACAATATTTTAATACCATTTACAACAATACCCAAAATATACTTAGAAAAATACTTAAAAGATAACTCTAATTATGTATACCCTTGTAATTGTTAAAAAACAAACAAACAAAACAAAACACTTTAAATTGGCCAGCCTCTTCTACAGGAAAATGCTATAGGATAATTTAGCCTAAATCTTCTGAATAAGATGACTGTCTTCTCAACTCTTTGATTAGTTTTTGCTTGGGGGAACAACTAGAGAACCTTGGAGATGAGTTTGTTGTCCTATCCACAGAGGGTTTCTTTTCTGATACTTTCCCTTGAAATAATCCTGGGAGTTTATGCATTAAAGTAGATATTGAGATTAGGAAACAAATGAAATGCAGCCCATACAATTAAAAGCTTACAAAAGTAAAGTTAAAAACATTCCCTCTACTGAGGAAGGAATTGATGAGCCTAGAAACTGACAAGCTTTAGTACTCCCCAGAATATGTAATAATGACAATTCGCACTGACAAAAATTATCACTAGCCTTCCACACACTCATAAGGCAGTGGCTGGCACTCAAGACATCACCCTTCTCCCACTATACCCCTGTCCTCTTCTAATTGGACAACATGCAGCCAATGCCTAAACATGCCAAAGGCTAAGGACATAACATTTTTAACATGAAAAAAAGTCTGGTGGACAAAATGGATGTTCTCAAATTTAAAGGCCAATGTATTGAAAGACATAAAGCATTAAGCAACAGAGGTGGAAGCTGAGAAGTCACATGGCTTCAGAGAGCTTGGAAGAAACCATGGATGGCCTCAGGCATGGAAAAGATAAGAAGCGTAGAGTAATAGGTAGGATAAAGAAGCCAGTAGGTAGAGTGAAAAGAATGAGGGTGACCCACAGAGTCTTGTAAACGGTAAAATGATAAAGAAATTATCTAAGAAAACCTGTTTACTAAAGCCCTGGGAGCTGCCATGGATCCAGCAGTGTGCTAGTATTAGTTATCTATTGCCACAATAAAACTGAAAAACAGACCACAAAATCTCAGTAGCAGGCAAAACCAAGAATTTTATTTTCACTCAAATCTTATCTACTAATAGCCCACTGGATCAGCTCAAGTCATATGGTCAAGCCCAAAATCAAGGGAGCAGGGGCACACCTCTAACTACCATGCAGTTATGGCAGGGTATGGATGCCGAGAGTTACACACTGTGGGTGAAGAGTTGGGAACAATGATTCAATTTACCTTACCACTCAGCCCCACTCTTGAAAATTAGCTAGGTTTAAATTTCTGTTCCTTGCAACTAAAAGTTTCTAAGACACAAGGATTAAGATATGATACAGTAGCTCCTGCTCTCGAGCACAATGTTACTTACCATGGACCCCCATTTCTCCTGTATCTGCTGAAAAGGCAGGAATGGTCTGACTTATTTTGTTGAAATACATCTGACTGAAGAGGCTAGTGGTGCAGGGACTTTTAAGAAATCCAGAAGAACATGTTTAGAGGATGAAGCTGCAACTGTTCAAGGATTTCCACAGATGAAAGGTACCAATAAGATACGTAGAGCACTCTACCAAGGCTCACAGAATTTCAAATTAGTCTCCAGTGAGTTCAGTGATCGCAGGTTCCCTATAGCCAAAGCTTTTGAGTACTCTTGGCATCTTTATGGTTTAAAAAAATTATTTTTTTATACTGTACTCTTTACCTGGTTTTTAAAAAAGAAAAAGGTCATGAACTGCAAGAAAAAGTCAATAAAGTCAAATCACACTCAACAAAATTGTTGAAAACAAAATAAAACAATTTAGAGAGTTAATTTGCTAGGCAAACAGGGAATGTTTACTGTCTTAGAAAGACTTTTAAGAAAGGTAACTTTGGGCTGAGGATTTAGCTCAGGGACATAAGCACCTGCCTGGCAAGCGCAAGGTTGTAAGTTTGATCCCTGGTACAAAAAAAAAAAAAGAAAGAAAGAAAGATAACTCTGTGTAAAATTCTAAATTATATTTATATTCAGTAGCTATTATATTTAGTATTTGAATTATAACTCATTTCAAACAATGAAATTATTCCTTCCTAAAAGAATCAATTAATTAAAAGAATTAATGTATATGGTTATTTTCTTATTTTATTTTAAAGATAATAAAACTAAACCAAACAAAACAGAATAAAACTAATCAGAACAGAACAATGAAAGCAAAACAGAACTTCAAAACAAGATAATAGGAAATAAACAATGGTTACCATAATTTCCCTTGTTTCCTTCAAAATAGCTGTCCACACCATCAGACATAATGAAATCAAACAAAGCAAACAATAAAAACCTGTCAAAACAAAAGAATGAAAGCATATTTTAAAGAGAATAAAACCAAACAAAATAAAAGAATAAATCCAATCAAAACAAAACAGTAAAAATGATACAAGATTTCAAAAAAGTATAGTAGGAAATCAACAATGGCTGCCATAATGCTTCTTGTTATCTTCAAAATTGCTGCCCATACCATCAGACATAATAAAATCAAACAGAACAAAATAAAACCAGTCAGAACACAACACTGAATAAAAAATAATAAAAGGGAAAACAGAATAATACTGGATTTCAAAAACAAGACAGAAGGAAATCCTCACATTTGCTAGATTGCATATTGTTATCCTCTTAATAGTCTCTCAATAGACTACCAGCCTTAGGACTGCAAAGTCAATCAAACAATACAAGCATTAAGTTGATTTGGTACCTCGGTTGCTATCAACTCAGCCTTTCCTCTGTATCACCCAGTTGCTTACAGCAGGGAGGTGTTCTTGTCTCCCAGCCAGCACGCCAGCTGGGTCATGGGAAGGGCACATTGGCTTCTTGTTACTCCTTCCAGGCCCAGCATGGCTTCGGTTGACTCATGGAAAGGGCAAATTAGCTTGTTTCTCCTCCCAGTCTCCACATGGCTTGTGCCAGCCTAATGTATCTGTTTAAATGTTTACTTCTAAAACAGACTATGCTAGTGTTACAGCTCATGTTTAGATATTCCCTTCCAAGCCTCATGGTCACAGGACTTTTTTCAGAGATGGCTGGATGTAAAGTATGTGCTGCTGGGATTAAGGGTGTGTGATCACTAATGTAGTTTTGGCATAGTTCTGGGTATGGATAATGGGAAGCCCACCCTGGGCATGAGTGCTGCCCGCTTAAGGACGTGTATTCTGGACAGAGTATAAAGGACAGAAAGAGGGCTGCTGTAGCCTCTTGCTGCTTGCTACTTCCCTTCTTCACTGCTTTGCTGCTGCCTTCTGCCTGCCATAAACTGGTTCTCCTCTGAGCAGCCAGTTATGGACTAGAACTGCTACAAACTGTGAGCTAAATAAACCTTTCCTCCTCTAACTTTTGGTGTTGGGTATTGTGTCTCAGTAATAAGAAAAGAAATAACAGAGTTGGCAAAATTAATTCAGAGTCAAGCAGGCCACAACTAAGAAAGCAGTACAAAAGCAATGCAGCACCATTGACAATAACAGGCATGTAGTGACTTCCCAAGATTTCCTGCTTCACACTGGGCTGGGTTCTCTGTGCAGTGTAAACCAATACAGCTTATTAAACTGTGCATGAGTTCTCTTAAGGTTCTGATACTGGGAAGAGTTTTATAACAGTAACTCTAGGTCAAAAGCCAGTATAATAAACACTATTATATACAAGAAAAACAAAAATATTCTCAGGTACCTAAAACAAGTCACACCTGCTACCAGAGAACCCTGGTAAAAACAATAGTAATCCTTCCAAAATTCATCTTAAGATTGCTCTTAATCTCCCTCTTTATCTTCAATGAAAACTTTACGAAGTGACTACATAAAAGCATTTCCTTAAAGAAGAAAGAACGCTACCCGTCTACCTTCTTTGTATCAACTACAACAGAAAAATCAAAATACTGTACAATCCTACAAAAACAATGTCTTGCCCCCTACTAAGAATAAGGCTGATCTAATTTTTTTTTTAAAAGATCTTGGTACTCAAATATTTTGATAACAAGAAAGCTAAGGCTAATGCTGCTCCCAAAAAAAGGTCTCACTGATAAAACAGAGGTACACAGGTTCTTTGCCACTGAAACAGATTATGAAGAGTTATAAAATTATCTCTTATGTGATGTCCATCTGACCCTTACAGCTGAGATTCTTTTATTCTTAGTCCCTATTTTCAATTTTTGTTTTCATGTATTAGGGTGTTCATATATGTTACCCAAAGCTCAAGAGTTTGTGCTCGTGCTGACCTGAACCACTGTGAACTCACCATGAACTCAGAGATGGCAACAGATGAGCAAGCAAAGCTGCACAGACTTACTTGGCTTTTAAGCCTCTACTTTAAAAACTCACAACGGACCTACTCTGTTATGGCAGATTCTGGAATAACTGTCACTGTGTTGCAGACGAAATATAGTCTTCCCCAAAATTCATGTGTTGAAGGCCTACTCCCAATATCTCAGCCCTAGTCCAATGTTGTCAGGAGAGAATATTTGGGCCCAGATAGTCACAGAGAAAAGACAAGGCAAGAGGTAGCTAGCAACAAGTCAAGAAGCTATCCACAGGCAACTAATCCTGGTTAACAGACACTTTGATCTTGGACTTCTAGCCACATGAACAGTGAAAAATAATCTTTGATTGTTTAAGCTACATACACAGCCTGTGGCATTTTATATTATAGTAGCCTTATCAAAATAATATAACAGAGAACAACACACTCTGCTATAAAGTCCCATGACTGAGGAGAGATGCTTCATGTAAATCTACTGTGAGGGAATTTTGATGGCTTACTGGGGACATCTCATGTCATCTCAAATACTGGAAAAAATACAACTGTAATAAGCAGCTCTGAAGTTTAATCTCAAAAGGCTTCCACAGTACCAGCAGCACAGCACTGCTGGAACCTTTTCCTTTTGATACAGCAGTCATCCAAATTTACTTCCATTCTTTGCCTTCTCCACAACAATATTTTCAGGACCATATGCTACACCTAATGGCTCCAGTGTTGATAGAAGTTAAACACCAGTGCTTTCCTCAACATTTCTTCCCAAAGTGATATTTTTGGCATTCTTATAATTCTCATCAATATAAAATCAAAGTATCACTATTAAAGATCTATGAAGACATCATGGGCTTCATACCTCCCACCCATCGATGTACTGTCAACCCTCTGAACTGCTGAAAAACTCCTAGTAGGTCTTTGACAAAAAGATATTGTACTTCAGCTTCTCCATAAAATCTTCCAAAAACTATTTTTATCCCTAAACACTGACCGACACCTCATTGTAATTATTTATGGGTGGCTCCTTCAACTGTCTGTAAGGTCCCGATACCAGAATTTGCATTGATCTGTGATCTTCAAAAGCCCTCAAAGAGCACTTGACACACAGTACTTGTAAATGTGTCCTGAATTAAATGAACACTACCAGTAAATCATACCCTCACCAGCGGAAGTCGTAAGTCAGGGTCTCTTTGCAGCAGTGTGACTGGTGCTTTCCCAACAATCTGAATGGATCTCACAGACATATTTTTGATTTACAGAAGTCAAATAAAAAGCTGTGGACTTTGTATTATTCCATTTAAAGTTGAATAACGGGGAACACTCATTGTTGGTAAGAAAAGTCAGAACAGCACTACATGAGGTAAGGGGGAGTCTTATCAGGAAAGGGGGACAAGACAATTTGATGGGACACTAGAATGTCTTCTGTGCTGATCTGAGGATGGTGATTACTCGGGTGACACACAAAGTTCACTGAGGAGGACACTCAAGATCTGTACACTTCATTGAATGCACATTATGCTTCAAACCTCACAGTCTATGTATGCTCTTCAACTACCCCTCTTCCCACCCAAGGAATCAGTGCTCAATAAACATCTGGGACTGAACGCCTAAGTACCTTCTGAATGATAACAACTATTTCATGTAAGAGGAAAAATCTAGCCAAGCAATTATAGTGAAAGACTTGGGCTGGAGGCAGACTACAGAGAACATCACCATCCCTTCACACAAGCAATAGACAAACTTGTTCTATCCAGAGCTGCACTGTGCCCGCAGGTTATACACAGATATTATTTCCCTCACGATACTCAGAAACATAATCTCCACGTGTCTGGTCCTACCGCTGAGGTGTACAATCCTAATGGTCTTTGAAGACACTGGTGGGGAAATGGAATTTTACAACTAGGAGCTCTTACTACTACACTAAAAATTAGTATTAATAGTTGAATGTGGTGGCAGCGCACGCCTGTAACCCCAGCACTGGAGGGAGGCTGAAGCAAGAGGATCACAAGTCTGAGCAACTTAGATCTTATTTCAAAAGTTAAAAAAAAAGAAAAATTTAAAGGAGTTTGGGATGTAGTTCAATGTGAGGTCCTGGCTTCAATCTTTAGTATCTCAAAAGGAAAAAAAAATCAGTAATAACATCAGAAGAAAGCTGCTCTCCATCTTTCTGGAAATTTTCATTTCATTTTCCCATGGCTGTCTACCTGCCTGGCAAACTCCTATGCACCCTTCAAAACCCCATTTAGATGTTAATTCTTCTGCAGAGTTCTTCTTAACCTCTTCACCCTCCCCTGTGTTCCTTTAATGTTCTAGTTGTTCTTTCACTGCAATTTAAATATTTATTTTCCCTCATAAAATATCTATTTTCCCTGTGTTCTTCACAGCACCAACCATGGCAGGGCTCTTAATAACGCATGCAAATGTCTACTAACTTAACTTGAAACAGGACTACCCCTGGACACACTCAATAGTGCAAACACCCAACTCCAGAGATCCCCGGTATTGCCCAGATAAAGAACAGTTTGTACTCAAGAAGGAGTGAAAAAACGGTAAATAGTCTCTAGGACTGTTACTTTCAGTTTTGCGATTTCCCACCTCCCAGGAAACCTCAGGGAAGCAATCTGGAGACTAAATAATTTAAGGATTATGGGACCTGCCAGGTAAGCTACAGTCCCAAAGGGAGGTATGGTACAGCAGTCATGATCTTAGAAGCAACATATTCACTCGCTTCAGTGCAAGTGTTCTGGAACAACCCAGTCCCTAGCATATGAGGACTTGCCCAGAGGTGATGTGAGACCAAAGAAAGAGAGGCAGAGAGATCTAGAATTGAACAGGTATAATTTACGAGAAGACATATTCAAAGATGTATAGTCCTGGGTACCAATAAGACCACTGGGGTCCCTGCAGTTTGGGTCAGAAAGAGGGGTGTATTTACAGAGCAGGACCAAAATGACACACTGGCTGAAATGTACCTGTTTGACGTGAAGACAGTATCAGAGAGTCAGGTACATTCCTGGAATCAGGGTCCAACTGTAAAGCCCTGTATATGACTCTAATAATCTTACCTGTTTATGATTTGGTGGGAAATGATGTGAGAAAAAAACAGCAAGAGTTACTGAGAGGCCATCACAGCCAGTGCACCTAAATACAGCTTATGTCAAGCTGCATACAGCAGGGTCAAAAGCACCCTCCACGAACATGTGTGAGAACTAGGAACCATATCACCATAAATAAGCTACTTTATCTCTCTGTGTCTGTAAAATGGGAATGTTAACAGAGCCTACAAACTCACATGGCGGCAAAGGATTCAATGAGATTCAAATATAAAATGCTTAGCGTTGGGCAAATCAAGCACTTGAGTAAGTGTTTGATCTCAATATCTTGTGGTCCTTGGATGGGACAAGGATGCCTTAGTTTTACTTGGTTCTATCGTATTCCTGCCCTTCCCAAACACAATCCCTGGGTCTCTCCACCATAGGCTTTCTTGCGTTCTTTGGACCCTCTCATCTTCCATCCTCCTGGTGAAAACTTAACAGTTTCCTGTTTCCTTTCCTTGGTGCCTTCTATCTTGTCAACAGACTAATGACACCAAACTGATCAAATACACAGGTCCCTCCAGTATTCTCTCAAATATTTCTACAGTAGACGTAAGTTAAACAATGAGAACCTGAAGAAGTCCAAGCTCTGCTCTCTAACGTGAGACCAATCTTCCCTCCTTTCAACCCCTCCTCAATCTTTTCTCTTGCTTTTTTCAGGGAAGAAGGAAGATGCTGGCACCACTAATCACAGAACGGAGGTACCCCTTTCAATTTCCTGTGAAGCAAGCTCTCCGATTGCCCACAAGATGAATTTTACCCATAGACTAAAAAAGCTTCCTGCAGCTCTCCTCTGTCGTAAGCTCCCCAGCCTTCTAACCCACAGTGAGGAGTGAAATTGATAGGCTCCTCAAGTTTAAATACAATTATTAAAACACAGTCCAGTGACTGCAGTGAGCAGAGTACTCAAGGTTAAGATGTGGCTTGCCCTCCCGTCTCCAGCAGGTAAGTCTCTGGACCAGTTATGCTGTTCTTCTGCGGATTTTTCTGCAAATCAGTGGGTCATGATCAGAATTTCTTTTCAAATTAAAAATGTATAGAATAAAACAGGTGAATTTTACGGTAGATTTCAACAAAACTATTTTTAAAAGCCTAGACAATAGGAAACAGTATTACAAAACAATACAAGTAAATACCAAGTATTCAAATCTTTGAATTAAGTATACACACTGTATCAGTTACTTTTCCTGTCACTAACACACAATATCTGATACCCATAATTCAAAGGGGCTGCCCTAATTTGACTCACAGTTTCAGAGAATTCAGGTCATGGTCAGCTGGCTCCAGGGCAGAACATCATGGCAGAAGAGTGCAGCAGAGGAAAGATGGTGGCCAAGAAGCAAAGCATGCAAACAGTACCAGAGAGGAAGGGGCAAGGCACCAGACACCGCACGCAAAGTTACACCCCACAGACTCATACCCACACCCCCAGAAGTGTGCTTGTCTAATCCCCTCAGCAACTCCCAGGTCAATCAACTTGATACAGTTAACCCCTACCATCCCTGATAATCCAACCAGTACTCAGGTTTACATGAAAACATGCTGTGTTCAGTTTTGCATGTGGGACAGGAGGGTAGAACACCGGAATATGTGGTTCAAAATGAATGTTTGGAACACTGGAGAGGACAGGGATGGAAATATAGATTGTAGGGTCATCAAGAATTGAAACAGTAAAAAAGAAAAGTCTGCCCCAGAAGAAGTTATGAAGCTACAAGGGCAAAGGACCAAAAGGACATGACCTGTGCGAATATTTGAAGGAGGAGCTACAAAGGTCTTTACAATTAAAAATGAAATAAAATAAATAAAATAAAACCCCACAAACTATATAAAGACTCGCCATAATAACTCATGGTCCTTAAGAAATAGCAGAACGTTCTTAATTCTTAAAATTTCACATGCCTTAAGAGTCAGCTATGAAAATCTTTTCCCAAGACTTATTAATACCATCACATTGTCTTAAAACAGGTGTACACTAGTGCTAACTTCTGCTTGAGAATTTTGCACATGTCTTCCAGGGCTGATCGCCAGCTTGCAATGGAGCAAGCAAGCAAGGAAGCAAAGAACTAGGACCCTGAAGCTGTGTCACGCCATTTCCCATATGGTGTTTTTGTTTCTGTATCTGAAATCCTGTGACTACGGGATCAACTAATCAATACTGAAAGGTAAGAACGCATGTTATGTGATACAATACAGGATCCTAAAAGAGGCTACAAAGTACAACTGCACAGGGAAAATATGGACTGAATATTGGTTTTATGTCCGGTTTCTTGAGTGATTTAATTATATTGTAGGCATGCAAGATAAATGCGTGAAAGTTCTCAGGGATGTATCACAACATCCGTGAGTAACTATCGAATGGCACAGCAAGAACAAAGTCCACAACACAGACACAGTTAAAAACAAACTACAGCAAAATGTTAAAACTGGTGAATCTTACGTAAATAAGTAGATGGGTGTTTACTGTATTATTTTGTACATTTGATTTTTCAAGATACTAAAAGAAAGTATAAATGTCTTCAAATAGAAAAAAAGCATTTTTAAAATTTCTACATGCTCCAATTCCTTTCTACGGGAATGGAAACTGAAGAACTGATTAAAAAGTGTTTCACAGCATTTTGTAAATACTACCTCTATTCACACACACACACACACACACACACCTCTATTTAGCGAAGACAGATTATTTCAAGGGTACAAAGTAAGCCAGCCTCTACACCACATAGGTAAATTACTAAATTAACAGAATTTAGATGTTATTTATAAGATCTACCTTCTACATATTGTTTGACGCCTTATTTGGATTATTTATTTTAAAGGTGAATTAATCCTTTCTTTAAAGGATATATTATAAGGGTTGTTGTTGTTTTGTCTTTTTGAGATAGGGTTTCACTATGCAGTTCAGGCTGGTTTTGAACTGACTCTGTAGCCCAGGCTGGCCTCGAACTTGCAGTGATCCTCTTGCCTCAGCTTCCCACATGCTGGGATTACAGGTGTGCCTTACCACGCCCAGCAGGATATATCACTGGGCTTTACACAAATGCCAAGAGTTATCCTTGAAGATTTTATTTAATAATAAAAGCAATGGATTACTACTCAGCCATAAAGAATAAATTTGATTCACTTGTAGCAAAATGGATCCATCTTGAGACCATAATGTTCAGTAAAATAAATAAGACACAGGAGCTTAAATATCACATGGCTTCTCTTATATGAAACACAAAGTATAAACAATTTAAAGAGAAAAATAAAAGAACAGAAAACAGATCTTTTGCAAATCAGAATAGGATCAAGAGATGAAAGAAAGGAAAAGGAGGAGAGAGGCTTAAGATTCAATATGTACGTGTATCAACTCTCCAAGATGAATACATTATGTATTATGAACATGTACTTTAAAAAAAGCAAATTTGGAACTGAAAAGTACAAGTCATATGAAAAAAAGGACACACATAAAGTGAGAAGTAAATTAAATTAAAATGTCTTAAGTATTCCAATATGAGTACCTGAACAAAGGAAAACAGATTTTAACAAAGAACCTATGACGAACAAATTTTTTTTAAAATCGGTACCAGGGATTGAACTCATGACCGCGCGCTTGCAAGGCAGGCTCTTATGCTGCTGAGCTAAACCCCCAGCCCCATGATGAACAAATTTATATAAGAAATTCAAAGTACAAAGAATGGACCTTGTCTATGGGGGTCCCAATTTTATTGAAGTCAAGCATGAAAAAATTAAATAAAAAAGAATAACAGTTAGTGCTGTTCCTTGTCTTGACTCTAAGGCCTTTGCAGTAGCCCTCTAATTCATTATTGTACTGGCAGTACCCTCTAAACTAGTGGTTCTCAAACTTAGGGTAGGTACTTAGATCACCTAGGAAGTTATAAAAAATCAGACACCTGATTTCTCCTCCAGAGAATCTGATGCGATTGTGTGCTGCCACCTGGGCACTGCTATTTAAAAAAAAAAAAAACAAAACAAAACAAAAAAAAAACACACCTCTTCAAGTGATTCTAATATGCAGCACAGTTGGAGCACCTCTGTTCTAAACCAACCTTTACTGCCCAAGTGTGGAAATGTGCCACTCCCCTGCATTAAAACCTCTGATGTCTTCTCACTGCCAGCACAAACCCAAACTTATTCTCTTCCTCATTAAATTGTTTTAATTTTCTTTAGAATTCTGTATATTCAAACATTCACTAGAATATAAGCATCCTGATGATGGGAATTTTGCTTTGTGTACTGCACCACTCCAACTTTATATATATTCTATAAATATCTGATGAATGGATGAAAACAGTATTCTGGGCCTATACTTCCTTCAGTCTAGAGAGTTCTTCCCTATTTCACTCAATCTCCACACATCTAAAAGAATTCTATCTCCCCGCCCTGTCTATATCTTCTGATTCCCATCTCTGCCTTTTCTGAGCGCTCAACCTTTTTCTTTGTCCTATGACACTTCATAGGCCACAATAGCACAATTACCTGTGAACAGGTATTTATGGGTACCTTATCTCCCCTTTATATGATAATGCCTTTATGATTGCTGCATAGCCATCATACTGATAAAGATAACTGTTACCTGAGAAATTACTTCAAAGTATTAGAGATGCAAAGATACTTAATTAAGGCAAGGAATTATCCTAACTATATTATAATAGGAGGAATTTCAAAGGCAGTAGAAGCAGGTAACAAAAAAAGGAATGGAGGTTTTTGTAGTACAACATTGGGAAGGGTAAAGTTGCCATGAGATGCCTTTGGAACTGGAAAGGTGTATTCTGGTCCTGGCTCCTCCTTTTTCTCTCTGCTTTCTGGTCACCATGGCTGAACACCTCTTCCTGTTCCGTGCCCATCTACCATCCTGTTTCTGTTTTAGACCCTGGCAAACATGGAATGAAAATCAAGTAAAAATAAATAAACCTTTCCCCTTTAAGTTGTGGGTGTCAGGTATTGTGCCTCAGGCACGAGAAAGTGACTTAAGATACACTCCATTTTTACCTTTTTCTTTCTTTTCTTTTTCTTTTAAAGAGGATAGCAGAGGATTTAGCTCAGCAGCATAAGCAACTGCCTGGCCATGAGTTCAATCCCTGGTAACCACCCCCCAAAGATGATAAAACCAAGGGAAGTAATACAGAATAAAACCAATCAAAATAAACCAGTATAAGTGATACAAGACTTCAAAACTTATGAAATCAACAACAGTTACCATAATGTCTTTTGTTATTTTCAAAATAGCTACAGATACCTTTGGACATAGTGAAAATCGAACAGAACAGAATAGAATAGAACAATAAGAACACAACAATGAATGCAATAAAGGACTTCAAAACAAGCCAATAGTAAATCCAAAATGGCTACCATAATATATCTTGCTATCTTTTAAACAGCTGCTCACGCCATCAGATTTAACATAATCAAACAAAAGAGAATAAAACTAAACCCAACAAAACAATGAAAATGATATGGTTTCCAGGCGGGGATTGCTTCCTGGTGAGGCCTGGTTCTCTCCTTCCAGCGTCGGAGGATGGCGCTGACTCAGGGAGAGAGGTTGGGTCTGGCTGCGGCTGGTGCATGGCGCTGGTTTCCAGGTGGGGATCACTTCCTTGTGAGGCCTGGTTTTCTCCCTCTAGAGTTTGCGAATGGCGCTGACTCACAGGGAGAAAGGCTTGGGTCTGGCTGTCCCCACTTCAGCAGCAGCCTGCGCATGGCCACATTCCATTTTTAAAACTGTGCTTTAAAGCAAAGGTTCATTTTCCTGTACTATGTAACAAATGCATATTTCTTTCAAAAGGAAAACTATCTGCCTAGAAGTGATACATATCACACCCTGTTATATTTCAATATCCAAAGCAAGTCATGCAGCCATGCTCAACATCACAGTAATAGAGAAGTGCAGTCCTACCATGTGCCCAGAAGAAAGACAAGCAGAATACTGGTGAAAGTCCTGACAAGCACCACACCATGAAAGAGCCTAGCCCTATACCTGGTACAGGGTAAGCACTCAGTAATTCATAGCTATTGTTATTGGCTTGATTACTGAGGGGTCTAGGACTTATTGCAATACCCTACATCATAAAATTAAATGGCTGAATACATAGATGTGAAAAAATGCACATTAGGTACAATAAAATAAAGATGCATGTACAAGTACACATAAAAGATATGCCAAGAAGTTTCTATTAAACAAAGAATAGTAAACAAGAGTTACAAAAATAGTGCCCAAAGCATTTCACTATGAGAAGGGTATGCCAAAATGTTTCTAGTATACAAAGACATTATAAAAAAGAGTTACCAAAATAATAATACTACTTCTTACTCACTTAAGACTTGTAAAATTTTCATTGATAATATCTTTGTTTTACTTTAAAGAACATTTAAATAGTATGCAGCCTTTTACAGGTTCACTCCAAATCTCAGAGAATTCCTTCCATACAACCCATGGAGGGACAGGTAATCTGGGAACCAGACCTAGGGAACACTAAGCCACATTCTAGGCCCTTTTAAAATTTTTAAACTGTTCTAAGTTGTCTGAGCTACCCTTGAACTTGTGAGCCTCCTGTCTCAGCCTCCCAACTAGCTGGGCTTCCAAGCACATGCCACACTATATCCTGGATTTCCCCATATACTCTTAAGGGAAATTCTCCTATGTGACTTCTTAGGATCTTAACCCTTGGAGGCTGGGAAGGAAGTCTTACATAATAAAATGAGACAACAGCCCTATAACTTTGCTATAGATCAGCTCCACAAAATATTTTCATGACAAGGACCCATTCCATTATCCATAAGGTGGTAGGTAAGATTGAACTATGTCTTCAAAGCTCTGCTCTTCCTCTATTTCTACTCTTCTCCACTCGTAAGAAATCAGTAGGAAACTTTGTTTTGGGAGAATCTAGTTGTGATGTCAACTGATTGTGCATGAATCTTAAACTAGAAACAACTGTCACAACCACACTAATAATGGTAGCAACAAAGCTTGGTTTAAGAGTAAACAGGCAACATAGTCAAAAATACCCAGGGAGAGAGGGCTGGCTAGCATGTTGCGAATGTTGCGAATACTGAAAACAGATAACAGTGCACAGTGTATGACTATTATAAGTAAATAAGGCAACTAGTATTTGTGTGTGGCATATGAAGTCACTATCAAAGCAGTGGCACTGAAAGGAATAAATTTGAAGTTTTAAAGGTTGGCATCTGTCAAACTACTAGATCTCAATTCCAATAGACCAGTTTTCTAATTCCTTGAGACCCTAAAGCAAGAATTCCAATACATGCCTACAGATCACCCAGTTCAAACCCTTTAAAGATAGTTACACAAAAGAAATCTAAAGCATCATGCTACAAAATTTGAAGCCTTCCAATCAGTGATACTCATGTCCTTTTCAGCTCAACAGAAGCCTTTACTCCGACCACACATTCACTCTTTTGGCCCAGAGTATAAGACCATCTATTCAATAGAATTAATGAGGTAACGGTGCTGATTTGTAATGAACACCAATCAATGACAACACAGCACTGACTCATGCCACATCAAACAGGCACTACTGCATTATAAGTTTTGCTACACTGGGGGCTCTAAAAACAACCTTTTTAGGAATCTTCTTACTCTTAACATTCTAAGCCTGTAAACCACATGAGACACTTTTCATTAAGAGTCACTCACTGCCTAAATAATCAAAAAATTCCTGCTTGAAAATCTAAAACCTAGCAAATATGTTTAATAAAATTGCTGTTCGATTAGACTCATTTTATTATAGCCAGATAACAGTCTTTAAAGCTGCAATTCCAAATATGGGTCTTCATTCACTTATATAGTCAAGTTTCTATCTACTTGTCAATCATAATTCCCAACTTAGCAATGGATATTGAGCCATATACTAAAATCAATGCTATCCGTGATATTCAGGAGTTTAAAATTTGAAGTATAAGCAGGTGGAGAAGGGAGAAAGCAAACTACATGTAACTTGAATGAGCAAAAGAAATTTTTTTCATTGAGCAAACTAATTTTTAAATATATTGGTAGAAGGCAGAGGAAAAGACTCAGTAAGAAGCCTTGGTCAGTATCATAAGCATATAAATATTTCCCTCTGTAAACTGAATAACCACCCTTTAAGTTAGCTGATAGATGCAGGATGCCTGAGATAATTTACAGTAAAAATCTCTACTACCTAAAGTAATGAGAATTCTATAAGAAGCATTTTTTTCTATCAAGAACTGGTCAACAATAGAATTACACTTAAAAACTGCCTTTTTAAGTCACTGTAAGAATGAGCTTCAAAAACCATGCTAAATGACATCATGCACATTGGTCATAGATACAGTCCGAAGGCCTTGCTGGCACAGCTAGCTAACTTGTTTGTAAAGCCTTACAAGACCCATCTAAACTTATTTTCTGATCCTACTATTTTCTGAACATTCAAATCAACGTTCAGATAAAAATAAATAAGTAACTATAAATGGGTATATAGTGTCAAGTTTAATTATATGACTTGCTTAGTCTCATTTTAGACTAAAGGACAGTCCTGACCCATAAATCATATTTTCCTTTCTAGCTGGAGAAAAAATTATCCTTGGAGGTGAAGGGTTTAGAGCAGTGTTGGTCCAATACCAGTGGCAACAGCCAAGTATGGTCATGAATATTTAAGTTAACTAATATTAAACAAAATATAAAATTCTTTCAGTCACACTAGCCACATTTTAGGGCTCAAAAGCCACATGTGGCCATTAGCTCCCAGGCAGATTTAGGACATTTCCATTACAGCAGAAAGTTCTACAGTGCAGAGCTGACGGGAACACTGTTTCTCAAATTTCAGTGTGCACAAAAATCATCAGGCTAGCTTGTTAGAACACAGATTGAGCCGTTACAGTGGTGCACACCTATAATCCCAGACCCAGACTGAAGCAGGAGGATCACTGTGAACTTAACCAGACTGCGCAACATGGGGAGTTCACGACCACACTGAACTACACAGTGGAAACTTCTGTCTGCCAGGCACAGTAACACGTAACTATAATCCCATCACTTGGGGAGGGTGAGGCTGGAGGAGCACAAATTCAAGTCTCACCTGGGAATCTTAGTGACACTCTGCCCCAAATTCGAATTTCTAAAAGGGTGGGTGCTGACGATGTAGCTCAGTGTTGGAGCAACCTGAGCTCGATCACTCAGTACCAAGCACACGGGCACTTGCAGACTTCCTGGCCCTGGCCCCAGTAGTCTACTTCAGAAGTTCTTCACTTGTAACAGGCTCCAAGGTAATGACAATGTTGCCCATCATTTTGAATAGTGCTCTCTGCGGTAAAGAGCTACTTTTTGTTTGTATTCTTTCCTGATACATCATAAGCTGATACTTTTATAAAATAACAGATAAATGGATTACTAGGAACAAATAAATCAGTATTAATATAGATTAATACTTTCATTATTAGATTCAAGAGAAAACTTTTTCTTTTTAAACAAACTGCTCTAAAAACATTTACATACTTTTTCACAAGTTCTGTAAATGCTACATTATAGACATGAAATAGTCCACAAACCTCTAATCTGTGGAATACTTTGAGTAATCTACAGGTATCTGGAAAGTCTGATTTTACATTTCTATAATTTCTCTAAAGTTTCTCATTTATATCATTCATCATTTTCACAATGTACTTTTACTAAAAGCAAAACTGTTAATGCCATTAAAATGATACTTTGATTCCCTTAAAGTGACACTATACCAAATATGCTTAAGAACTAACCTAATGGTGTCATCATTTATGTGATTTTCTATCACATGATCAACAATGATTGTGGTTTAACTTTTGATCTGAACCCACAGTTGAATTTATACTTCTAAAACTTAAAAAGAATTGAGCCAACATACACAACAAGCAATAATAAAGTATGTAGGATATGAACCTTGCTTACCAGACCTAATCCTTCAAAAGATTTCTGAGAATACTGGTGCTTTTTCTTAAGAAACTAGAGTTCCCTTAGAGGAGTCAGTCTATTTCATCAAACTGCCTGAAGTTAAAGTATTTTCCCGATCTAAATATCAACCCAAACAAACTGAGTTTTGTACACAATCTCTGGCCTGGCCCAATAAACAAGCTACTATAAGAAAACCTCCAGGATGACTTCAAGTCAACTACCTTCTTGACCTGCTATTAATATTTCTGGTTGCTCTAGAATTTCATTACAGTCGTTGAAATATAAATTGAAGAGATTTTGTAAAATTATTCCTCTTTGACATAAGAAAACATTTTCCTAACATATTGAATAAAATAACATAATGAATAATAAGCATTAAAAGCAAGAAAATGTCACAAACTTTTGCTATAGCCACCCCTTCAACCCTAAGGCTGAACTGAGAGACCCAGGACCTTTAAGTTTGTCTTGCAATTTTCCCCTTATTCCCCACTCCATCCTTTTAACTCTCAGAAGCAACAAGGACTTCCAACAGTTTCCAGCAGACCATATAGAGGAAGAATTCTAGAGACGACCTCAGGGAATTGCCAGACACTGCTCAGAGGGATGCAGAAGGACCTCCTCAAGATCAGGTAGACCAGACCTATGGAGGCTGAAACTGCAGCACTTGCTAAAGGCCAAATAGGCCCAAAGGAGTCAGCCTCCAGGCAGAAGACCGCTCCTGTAAAAATTGTTTTGGAGTGACCTAAATCAATGATTCTCAATTTTGTTGTTGTGATTGTATGTGAGTACAAAGGGATGTTGATAGGGAAATGGTTTGGGAAGAGGAAAAAAATCGTTCTATAAAAACACAGAACAAAATTTACTATACAATTTGGTAGCACTCACAGACTAGCCAAAGGACTCCCTGGGGATCCCTGAGTCTCAGAATGTTTTAGAAGCCTGAACCTAACTAAAAAACTAGACAGGAACTAAAGGTCAATGTTACCACATTGGTTACATCTTTTTTTCTTTTGAAACAAAGTCTTGCTAATAGTCTAGGCAGGCCTGGTATTCTCTAAGTAGCCCAAGCAACCTTAAACTTGTAATGATTACGCCTCCTTTTGACCTGGAGCCTGCCTTTTTATATAAAAACAATCGTGGAATTTAAAAATCATAAGATTCCCAAAATCCAAAGTATATTAAAATTTTAATTACACATTTGATCCATAAAATTAGATTAGTGAACATTCTATACAGAATCTTAGGGACAGAAAAATGGAAATCTTCCATCACTTGTTTAGAAAATTCAAATAGCATCACTTTCTATGTATGTTTGAATTTGTATCTACTTCCCAGTTTTCCTGAAATTTTCAAATACTTGTCTTAGTATGGTAAGTTCTTCTGAAACAGCAGATAAAAGCATCATGGAAGTCTGTTGAAAAATCAAGGTTTATTCCTTGCTAAAATAACAACTCCTTCCTTATGATTCAAAAGAAAAAACATCCATCAATGAAAAAACAAAACCCTGATTTTTCAAAATATAAACTATTTAAGTTATATCATATATACCATCACAGATTCTAAAGGTCCCAGAATAGAACAATGATGCAAAAAACATAAATAAAAGTGGACATTAAGAATCACTAAAATGGACTATAAAAACCAACAATTACAGGTACTACAGCAAAAATAAATATCTTCCTCTGGAATTTATGCAAATGATTTTGTTCAGAAATAGAAACATGGATGGATATTTTAAAATAACTTCATTTTACTACCTTCAGGACTTTTATGGAAGTAACAGAGTTTCTCATGAGGGTATCAACGCCTTCACAACGGGAAGGAAAGAACATTTTGGCAAGAAAAAAGTGACTGCATTCTCCCTCCGCACTACATGGTTATTAACCACCAGGCTTTGCCTGAACCCTAAGGATACTCCAGAGAAAAATGAGGGAAAGGATGCCTTCTCTACCCCTATTTAATTGACAAGTTCTTGAAATGGATGTGTATATAAAAGAACTAAGGAAAAATGTATTAACTTAAGGCCAGCCTACCAAAACACGTAAGTATACTTGAGTTTTTAAAGGAATCTCTGGAAAGAAAGTAGCTGTGCTTGAGATCCCGATAAGTTGGATTCTAACTCAGGCTCTATCATTTGCTATTTTTATGGCCTCATTTCTCTGAGCTGCAGTCTAGCTTCATGAAGTGGCTATCAAAGCAGGGATACTTTTTCATCTGTGTAGCTCCAGTACCTGGCTGAGTGCTGAACCCACACCAAGTATTCAATCAATTCTAGTTCTTTTTGCTCTTCTCACAATTATGTCACATTCCACTGCAAACAAAAATGTTCTTTAAGGAACAAATACCTAACCCCTAGTTATTGTTTTATGTATTTCAAAGAGTTTTTAATAACCTGGTACAAGAGAATGTAGGCAGTGCCATGGAATTCACTGCAACTTTTCACTTCAATTAAACTACAGCTTTTTCAAGAGATGGAAGTATAGGTGACCCACTAAATATTTATTAAAAACAAAACTACTTGCTATAGCAGGGCAGCAGGGAAAGGAGAGTGATAGCTTCTTCAGTTGATTTGGCTACTGTCATAGCCAAGTACCTAAGTGCACTTTTGCTGGTAGGGGTTCTGAATTCTAAAATCTGTTCAAGGGTATTCAGAACATGTGCAGTTCATGTGTGACACATCTGGCCACTGCAATACAAAGTCTTTCTATGAAAGTTGAAAAATTTAAGTACTCACACAGAGAATGAAACCTGAGTTTCATGGAACTTGTTGGTTTAACACAAGAACACATAACCACAAACTGCTTGGGACTAAACTATCCCCCCATGAAAACCAAAAATTTCTTTGATACATCTATAAACCAAAGAGAACTTCAAGACAGAAGTCCGAGGGCTTATTATTTCTAATAAGCTTCCTGCAATACTGATGTGGTTCCTAAAAACATACAATTCTGCTTCAGATTGTCTTTCGTATTTGACAGTTATAAGAAAAGTAATCAAAAAACAAAACAAAAAAATCAACAATGTAACTGCCAAAGAATCTGCCAAAGAAATGCAGCAGGGTTAACTGTGGTTCTCCCACTTCACTTCTAACTGGTCTTTCAACTTTTTATATGGTTTTGCCTGAAATAATATACAGTACTCATGAGTGCAGAGAACCGCTAACTATACTACTAAGTAATAATAAAAATAACTGCAGATACAGAAAATTTGAAAGTTGGGGGATGAAAATGACCATACTGAAGGAGTCTGTGATGCTGTAGCAGAAAAGCTAAATGTGTAAAGCACATAAGTAACCACAGAATGAAAACCATGATTCTATGGAGACTGTAACATTACACTGAACACAACAATAATTTCACAAGAGAGCTACTTTGCCCGTGGGCACCAATAACAGCATCCAAGTCTGGTTACTTCAGGTAGATTTCAAAACTAACAAAATGGGAGGGAAAAAAATGTATACAGGTTACTTTTAACAGTGCATTCACCGAGAAAGCTGCTAAATACAAAAAGAATCGTAACTGATCCATAAAATCTGTCCTGGGACATAAAGAACTCCAAAATTAATAATTTGGGACAGAAAGAACTCTGAAATTAGTAATCTTGCCACTCTCCATTTTCCCAGGCCTTCAGATAAAGGGATGTATTGCTTAGATGAAACCACCTGCTGTGTTTGGCCTAACCAGTGTTACCACTTGACAGTTCATGCCTAATCATTTTATCATACACACATTTCAAACTTTTCTATTGCCTGAGAGCCACAAAGTTTACAAAATCTCAGATTTCTCGCTCCCTTCCCCGCCTCTCTGGTTGCCACCCTGACCTTCTAACTTACCTTCCAGTTGAATTACTGTGCCATGCACCATCACTGGGACAAAACCTCAAATGAGTCAAAATGCTTAATTATTCTAGAATGGAGACAGTGTATTCTCTGTCCCAACTTTTCCAAAGGCCACGTGCGGGTCCCCAGAAATATGTCGAAATTTGGGGGCTAACAGGTTGGTATTCTTATGTACCATTTGGGAAATAATGAAATCTCAGACAAAATATTCTTGACACTCTGAAAACTGCAAATACTGAAAATGGTTTTTTTCTCTGTTCTGTCACAGAAAAAATGAACAGTTTTTAAGGAGTGAGAAATAAGGCACACACCGCTCCAAAGACAAGACACTCAAGAGATGCCAAAGATTCACTACTAGAAACCTTGGCCAGATTACTAATGGTCCATAAACCCTAATTTGGAGAACACAGGTCTACAAGCTCAAAATTGAATTACACTGCCTTATTAGATACCACACTAGTGAAACCACAGTCATATTAGTCATAACTGAAACTAGGAATACTCTATGTACACAAATACAAAGTGCCTGCTTATGTATTTTTAATTGGATCAAATAAAACTGAAGCTGCAAACAAACTCAAATTTCAATTATCTCACTAGTGCGGGGATTTCCTAATAACATCTTTTTAAAAACCAATAAGCTGCCAACCCTCTGCATAGCTGAGAGGCATGTCCCTGGAAATTTACCCCGAAAGGCACAAATTCTTTTTTTTACCTTTTTATTTCCAAGCTTAAACATACAATCTAACAGTGAACAAAACTTGGCAGCGGGACTGCTAGACCCCTTAGGGTTCCAATTTTCGGGGCGAGTGCTCGCTAGTGCGTAAGAAGGGGGTGGAGGAGGTGCGCCAACTGAGAATGCACCGGGGGCCCTCGCCCCTCCCAGAGCAGCAACCTGGCACCAGCCCACCCTCCTCCACCCCTGCAAACAGACGCAGGACGCGAATGGAGCAACTTCTCCGCGGGGGTGGCCGCGAGGACGGTACAGGGGACAGCGGTCACCCCACCTTTCCCCGACGCCGCTGGCCTCGGGGGTTCCTCGGTGTCCGCCCCGGGGGGACCTCCACACGCCCCGCCCCGCCGCCAGGCCCGCGACCAGGTCCGGTGGACCCCCGCCCTGCGCACGGCCCGCAGCGCGCACTCCAAGGACAGCTGCCCGGTCCGAGCCGCCAAAGCTCCGGAAAGAGCAGGGCGCGGCGGAGGCCAGCCCCTTGCCTCAGGCCTCAGGCTGTTGCCTGCCCTCTGCCAGGCCGCTCGTCCGCCGGCCCCGCTCGGACCCCGGCCAGGCTGGGCCGCGGCGCCGCCGCAGCCCCTCATCCCAGCTCCATTCATAGGGGCACCCCAGCCCGACCGGCGGGGCGGGGCCGAAGGCCCGCTGACAAGGCTGGTCGGCTGAGGCCCGGGAGGAAAATAAAAAGTTAAGAGAAGAACTTACCTAAAATGGCTCCTGCAGCAGCCAAAATACAAACAGCTATTATTTGGTGAAGTTTAGCTCAGACACCCTGCAAGGACACCCTAACCCACCTAAGACCCGCCTTTTCCGCCTCGCTATTGGGTTGTGCAGGCCCCAAACACAGAATCATTGGTTAGCCTCGCTGCCGCTCAGGCAAAAACCCATTTCAAGCTTGCTTGCAGAGGCGAGTGATGGGCTCGCTCCATTGTGCTCGTATTTGCATGGATGTGATCGCTGCACTGATTGGCTCACAGGGGGCCGCCCCGCCCCCCTCCTGCCAGAGACGCCACTGTGCGCGGCCCCGTCCCCTGGGACAGAGTGGTAGGGCCACGGGGGCGGGGCGGGGCCGGGGTCCCCGGGGCGGAGGGGGCGGGGCAGGGTCTTGCACACCGCAAACCGCACCAGGGGGCGGGGACCTGGGGCTGCGCTGATAGGGGCGGAGGCAGCGGTTCGGGCGGCAGGTGGAGGTCTAGCTGGTAGCAGGCTAGCAATCTGGAAGACCCGGGGCTGGTTTGTTCGGTGGTGGGAGATGATGTGACCGGATTCCCAAAACAGGTTATGCGGGGGCTGAGGACGCGCTGATATTTGCTAGGAGAGGCGAAGTTCCCTCCCGCATGTCGGGAAAAGATGCTGAGAGGCCAGCCACGCGAAGAGACGAGCCGCCGCGTCTGTCTCCAGTCACACCTCCTGCTGCTGTCAGGATCCCTGCCTTCTACTCGGAGACCCCGCACACCACGGAACTTGTCCAGCCCCGGGGATCCTGCAGCACGTTGGCTACACCTCCGTAAAATTAGGTATTGAGCCATGGCATATTTATTTTCAGGCCTATCTCTGCCAACACCCTTGTAGCATCCTCAAGGACAGAGCCGAGCATATTGCAGAGATTCAACTAATTGTTGTATTCCCTAATTCGTTCGCTAGCAGCTAATTTTTACGTGCCCACTAATACCAGACATTGATCCCAGACTAAGGATACAGCAGTCAATAGGACAAAGCCCTTGTTTTCAAGGATTAAGTGAAAGAAAAATAAATAAATACAAAAGGCAGCTAGTGATAAATGCCATAAAGAAAATAAATGGAGGAAGGAAGGAAATTAGTTCAGTCATGGAAAGGAGCAATTAGGAAGGGAAGGATAGGGAGTCTGCCCTGCCTGACTGAATTCCCCTCGTGGCATCTCATAACTACCCCTCCCACTCAGAATTAGCGATTACCTCCGTCTTCACCCCCTGCCTGCCCTATCATGGGTCCTTCTTCGATACTCACTGAGAAACTGGTTGGATTCGGACTAGAGTCTCATTTTACCTTAATTAAAACAGGAATGATCCAAGTTTGATAAGTCCAAGAGCAATTTGTCCCGTAAGTTTAAGGTGAGTGTGTGGCTTTGAGTGTGTCAAGTGTAACTATAATTCGACTGAGCCAGACTGCACCCCCACAGATTATTTTTAGCTTCTTTCAAATCCCAGTTTTCCTGTGGCTTTCAGCTTGGGGCCCTGACTTCTGTGCAATGCTTCTTAATTTCTTGGCAGGCAGCAGAGATTTGTACAGTTTGAAAATACAGGGGTAGCAGCCTCCTGCCACCCATTTGACTCCCCTAGGCACCTTTCTTTCATGTGACTCAACGCTAGGCAAGATAGATGTCTCACAACCTTTCCTTCCTTCTCTTTTTCTTTCTTTCTTAAGAAAACATTTATTAAGCACCACTTCTGTTCCAGGTATTCTTTTAGATACATGAATACAGTACAGTATTAAGCAAGGTAGACAGCATCCTTGTCCTTAAGGGACTTGAGGTCTAGTTTGGGACAAGCTGGAGATTTACGCACCAACCCTAGGCACCTCCAATCCTGTGGAACTGTTGAGTGAGTACACTGAAAACTTCTTATTCCCCCTCCCTTGATGCCCAACAGGGACAGCTTACTTGACCTCCTAAGCCAGCTCTTGATGCAGCCAGCAGAAATGGCAGCAGGACCAGGCAGTTAATAGTTAAAACTTTCTTAGCCTAAATGCCAGAATCAAGGGTTCCAGAGCTCTCAAAATGCTCAACAGGCTCAGACCTGGAATGGGCCTGGGAGCAAATCTAGTCAATGAATTGAGGAAGAAATGGGACTCTAGCCAGAGTGAACAAGACAGAGAAACAAGACAGCTTGGAGAGGTGCAGGAGGGAGAGTTGTCAGTAATTGCTGTTCTTAAACATTGAGAAAAGTCAGCAGCACAAGAAAAGTTAAACACAAAGAGACACAATGTTAGGTCATCAAAGAATCAATAGGAGTCCCTGATTCACATGCAGCTGAGTAGGACAAAGGAAGGGTCTGAGGCTACATGCAGGAGAGGCTATAGACTTGATGTTGAAAGAGTAAGTCTGCAGAACTGAAAGGGTTTAGTGGAATTTGACTCTTAAAGCACTTAAGCAGCAGCCAGGAAGGACCTGTGGAGAAGCACTGGGTGTGTTATGTGCGGAGAGGAACAGAAACAGCTAAGTTGCTGTCTGTTTGGGTTGTCAAAAATCAGAGCCTGATTCGGTACTGTAAGAGTGAGGCAAAAATGTCAAGTAGGGAAGAAAGCTAGTTACCAGGATAGTTATTAATTTCACCTCTCCTAGGCATGGTTAATTGCTTCTACTGAGAAGATTATCTTCTGTAAAGCCATGTAAAATGAGCCTCAGTGTTGTTTGTAGGGGAGGAGAAAGGGAAGGAAATTTATCCACTACCTTGTTGCTCATTGACTAAAGAGTCATATAATTTGTTCATGCCTAGATGCCAAGTGGGCCTTGGTCATATCCCAAAACAGTGTCAGCAAGAACTCTAGCAAGAGGCACATGTCAGGGCCACAAGGCAGAGTGCTGTCAGATGCAGCTGTGTGAAATTAAATGGAGTCCACAGAGCTGGATACCAAAGCAGCTGCTGAAACAAGAAATGGTTGATACTATGAGGCTCTAAAGGCCTACTGAAGAGGAGATGCCAGTGATGCATAAACTTCTGTACCATATGGTATGGGGCCCCAGAAAAATGATATGTGGGACTTCCGAAGGGAGCCACAGAACAGCTCCTAGCAGTTCTAGAACCTTTTCACAGTAGCTCCACAAACACAAGATGTAACCCTCCTGGCCATGTCTTCTTGCTTCCTTGCCTCTGTACAATTGTCAGTGTCCTCCATTAGACCATGAGCATCTTCAGTGTTTTTATTTGTACATCTGGGATAGAAACAAAGGCTATTTTCACCAGTCCATTTCATTTATCCTCCTTGGCTCATAGCAAAGTTACATTTCTCAATAATCAGGTGGGGCCATGTGACTGAATTCTAGATAATGGGATCTTGACAGAAGTGGTATGCCCCATTTATGGACATCGCCTAAAAACTCCCATATGATCCTCCAAACTCTCTTCCTTTCCTCACCTATTGTCCAGTTGCAAAATTAGCCAGTGGATGTCCTGGAAATAGCAATAGCATGAATCTGGGTCCCTGGCTAACTGAAGAGTAGTACCTGAATTGGCCCATGCTGTAAGTAAGAAATAAGCTATTGGTGCCAACTTACTAAAATGAAGGCTGAAGGTTGAAATGAAGTGAAGATCATTTGCTGTGACCATTATCATACCATAATATAGTACTTGCCTGACTTCATTTGATCCAAGCCCCTCCAAGGGAGGGATTATAGCTGCCCTGGTGTAAGGCCTGGCACATAGTGGGCATTGCTCAAAGTTTGACTGCAAATCAGCTCATACCTGAATCTAGGCTTAAAAGATAGAGGCAGAATCAGGATCAGGCAAAGTGGGAAATAGAAAGTGGTCCACAAAGATGTAGCAGATAAAAAGACTAGGGAGAGCATGATCAGTTCTCAGCACTGCCAAAAGTTCATGATGTGAGAAGGAAATAAGATGGCTGAAATGAGGCTAGAGAAAAGACAAAGGCCGATTATAAAAGACTTCTTTTATGTTGCATAAAGGAGTTTAAAATTTATCCTAAGGAAATAAAAAAAGATGTGATATCATCAGCTTTATGTTTAAGAAAGATTTTCCTAGCTGCCTACAGAAAAGATGAAGTAGAAAAGGAGCATCAGTTGGGTTTGGTGGCAAAGTACAGTCCCAGATACTTTGAAGACTAAGATTGCTTGAGCCTAGGAGTTCATGGCCAGCCTGGGCAAAATAGCAAGACCCCATCTCTTCAAAACAATTTTTTTGAAGGAAAAGGAGGAGGAGGAGGGTGAGGTGGAAGAAGAGGACATGGAGGAGGAGATGGAAGAGGAGATGGAGGAGTTAGAAGAAGAGGAGGAAAAGGAGAGGAGGAAGAGGGAAATTAAGATAGAAGATCCCAAAATACAGATTTTTCTTAAAACAATGTATCCTCTTTACCAAATTATTCATCCCCATAAGACGGTCCACTGAAAAATATGTTGAGGTCAAGTTTGTTTGAGGGAGTTGTTACATATGTAACCCCTTTTGGAAATTTTTGGAGGTTACTTAATTGAAAGTCTGAGTGGTCCTGCGTTAATGAAATCTGCTAAACCCTGGTTCAGTGGTGGAAAACCTATGACACACTGCCACAGCAGGCTGTTTGTATCATTGGGAACCCTAAAAGGCTTGCCATCACTGCCTGTCTTTGTTACTTCTCTCTCATGGCTGAAACAAAATACCAGATACTCAAAATTAAGAGAGGAAAGATTTATTTAGTTTACAGTTTGTAGAAGTTTCAGTTCATAGTCAGCTGGTTCCAGGGCAGGGTGGTGTGCTAGAGGGCCAATGGTTTATGGTGGCAGAAGACAAGAAAAGCAACAAGTACAAAAGGGGAGGAGCAAGCCTCTTTTTCTCTTTTATATTATATATGGGCTACAAGCCATAGGACAGGTGTAGCACTCACACCCCCAATCCTAGCACTAGACAATGAACCAATCACAAACTAGATTCAGCCAGCTCTGAAAAGCCTGCCTCCTATGACTACATGACACTTTGCAGGTCATCCAGACACATACCAAAATACTGCACTAGTATAAGAGTTCTCAAAACGATTTGGCCATAGAACTCTGTTTTCATTTACCTATTAGAATTGATATTATTTAAGATTAGATTTGTTTGTCTTCCACAAAATAAATATGAGAAACAGGCAGTCCTAAAGTGGCTCGAAAGCTCTGTAGTATTTTTAGAATCCACACTTCAATATTTTGGTTCCACCATTCTTAGCCTTCAATCTGAAGATCACTTCAAAGTTCATAGTGACTATACAGCATCAGTTTGGATGTCCTTGAAAGGTAAAAGGCAAGGCAAAACAGAAAAAGTGAGATTGAATCCCTTAAACAGGCTTCCTGGAAATACTGCCTATCACTTTTGCTTACATCTTCTTGACCAGAACTTGGTCCCATGGCCACAGCAAGATGCAAAGGAGGATGGGAAATATAGTATTTCATTTTGCTTTACTATGCACCAAGTTAAAAATTGAGTCTGTCCTAAAGAACTGATAGACTAAATTAACAGCCTCTCATACAATGTCTATGGAACTTATGTTCCATAGAACATAAGTTGAGCTAAAATGATTAAGTAAGGAATTGTTTTTTTAAAACATTTTGCCACTTTATTGTGGTATAATTTGCATACCATGTAATCTGCCTTCTACAAGTATGCAAATTGATGATGCTTAGCAACTTTATATAGTTGTGCAACCCCTATACCACAATCTGGTTTTAGGGCGTTCCTATCAACCCCCAAAATTCCCTCATTACCATTTGCAGTCAATTCTTACTCCCAGGCCCATGTAACCATTAATTAGCTTTCTTCTTTGTAGTTTGGCCTTGTATAGAAATTTCATATGAACAGAATTATGCAATATATACTCTTATATGTCTGTCTTATTTCACATATAATTTGTGGTCTATTCATATTGTTCCATTTTTTAATTGTACCCATTTGTTAATTCATTCTTTTTTGTGGCTAAATGCTATTCCACTGTATGCATATGATACCTTCTATTCATTCATTCACTCGAGCGTTTGAATTATTTTTACTTTGGAGCTATTATGAATAATGCTGCTAGCAGGCATGGTGGTACATTCCTGTATTCCCAGCACTTGGGAGGCTGAGGCAGAAAGATTGTTGCAAGTTCAAAACCAGCCTGGGCTACAAAGTGAACGTAAGACCAGCCTGAACTGCATAGCAAGACCGTGTCTCAAAAAGACAAAAAAAATATGCTGCTATAAACCTTCACATACAAGTCTTTGTATGGACATGTGTTTTCATTTCTCATAGGAAAATAACTAAGGATATTAATATTTAAAATAAAATGTACTCATTAAAAGTACATTTATTGAGTGCCTATTACTGACACTGCTTTATGTGTTGGGGACAAAATGGTAAATAAAATTTGACACAAATTCGACTCTTGTAGAGCTTGCAGTCTGTGGAGGTAAACAGGTATTAATCCAGTAGTTGTGCAAGAAAATATAACAGCACAGCAGTGGTAAGTGCCAGAAAGGCGTGTTGATTATGCTATGAGATTGTGCTAGAAGGCTTTACTTTGAACAGAAAGGTCAGGAAAACTGCCCTTGAGTTGAGATCCGAAGTATGTCAGAATTTAATCTCACCAGTGAGATCTGTCCTTCAAAGTAATATGAGACCACACTTACTCCAATAATGCTGCCCTTGTAAACAACTCCAAGGGTTTATGGGTGCACTGGTTTGAAAGCTGTTTGTCATTAAAGACGCTATGTTTTAACCTCTCAGGGTTTTTGGAAAGTTCTGAAACAAACATAGCCAGGTGTTACTAACGGTTAGTTTGGGGGTAATCTTGTATTATTTTCTGTATATTTGCAATGTTTCATGTTTAAATGTTTTAAAATACATTTTTAAAATTCCCTTGAGAGTTGTGCCTGCAGAGCATCACAGCCTTTCTTATCACATGCTGACCTTGTTTTCTCTCTGCAGGAAGACTTGGAGTTAGTGTTGGAAGGTGACTTCAGGAATCTGGAACCTGGAAGTGAAGGGATGATATGAATTGTTAGTATGTATCATGGAACCCCAACAATAGTCCAATGCCACAGGGGTGAATTTGCCATAGGGAATCCTCCTGCCAAAGTGCCATTTCCCAAGACAAAACTGAATAAGGAGAGTTAGCCCAACTATTTGGAGCACTATAGATTCTGTTGAAATCCAAGCTCTACCATTAATGACCTTAAGAAAGTCACTAAACTTACAGTTTCTGGATTCCAATAATAGAGCTGTTGTGTGGATTAAATGTTTTATGCTAAGTACTTAGTACTTATGCTTAGCACATAGTAACTGTTCAACAAATTATTTACTACATTACTGTTATATTCTTTCCTCTGGGCCCATTTTTCCATGTTCTCCTTACACTGTTTTGCTGTTTTTGACACACAAATTTCAAGGATCCAGCTGACGTCGATCATTGTTCTTCTTGTCTTTGGCCTGGAAGACCTTCTGTCTTTTACAGTGCCTTCTGCTAATACATGCCCTCCATCCTTCATATATTAATAGGAATTGATTTAACTCTTAAAGCACAGACAAGCTCTCACTCTCACCTATGTATAGCACTAATACTATTTTGAACTTTTAAAACCTGAGTTTATACATATAAGTGGTTGTTTATGATTAAACTTTATGGAAAGTCATATGAAAAATGATCTTGGGTAGAATTTGTCGAAAACATTGGTCATCATACCCTGAAACAGCAGCATAAATCTTTCATCCTCACTCAGCAGCATACTTTCCTGCAATGATGGTTAGACAGCTCTGTCTATTAAAACTTGCTTACAATGAGGCTTTTTACTAAGTGTCAAATTACTGTAGAATCTTTTCCCTTATGTATGTAGTTCTACCACCAACATTACTAACCAATTTAGTGAGGCTTCCATCTGCAATTTGAAAATAAAAGACGTAACACTGTTTTGCATTGTAGGAATAAAACACCACCGTTTTGAAAATTAGTCCCTATGGTTTTGCTGAAATAAAACATGGTAGCCATTCTCCAAGTTTGTGCCCAAAGATCTACAATTGTACAGCCAATCTGAGTAACTACTAGGATACTGCTGAAGTGACAGTGTGATTCCATGATTAGGTCACAAGTGGCATCATAGTATTAGCCTCATTCCTTTCAATCATTTGGTCAGTAGCCATGCCACAGGGACATTCAGTCAGCCTCGCAGAGAGGGCTATAAGGCAAGGACCTAATGTTTCTTGAAAATAAGTATGTGACATTGTGGAAGTGGATTCTTGATGGTTGGTCAACTCTTCAGATAAGACGGCATCCCCAGGCAATATCGGGACTGAAACATCATGAGACACAGCCCCCACTTAGCCACCCAACCAAACCATTCCCAAATTTCTGACATATAGAAACTGAGAAAATAAATGTTTGTTGTTGTTTTTTATTCAATCCAGCAAACTTTGGGATAATTTCTTTTCCAGTGATAGATAACGAATACACTCAGTATTGGATTACATTAGTGACATCCATCATTAACTTACTGTAAATGTAAAGTACACTTACTGTATAAGCTTGCCCCAATTTTAAGGGTTTTCTTGCACTCAGCTCATAGCCCCACCGATGAGCTTCCCTCCACCCTATTTAAGTGTTTTCTCAACATTTGATCTATGTCCAGATATTTTAAGTAGTCCCATGGCTCATTTCATTTGCAATCAGCAAACATGTATTTGCTATGTGTTTCACAACCTGTTAGTGACAGAGAATCCAGATAGCCAATGCCAGCAAGCTGCATTTATCCATACTCACTGTCCATGATTCTTACATTTTAGTTACTGAAGGTAAGTTCTAGAAAGTCCAGTTCCTACCACTTCTTTTGCTTCTTCCAGGGATATATACTAAAAAGAAAGTTGGAGAGAAGGATGCCCCCATGATACTAAAACATGGGCTGTCACATTGACAGTTCATAATAGACATTTATTGAGCATTTAATATGTACTAGACAGCATTCTAAATGCTTTACATGTATCATCGTATTTCATTTCTTTCAAAGGGAAATTTATTATTACCCTCACTTTACAGTTGTTAAAAGTGAGGCACGTCACTGGAAGGAAGCAGTGAAATCTATAACTGTCATATGTTTATCAGCCACAGGTCTAGTTGCTGAAATGGGACAGTAGCTGCCACACCCTCGAAATTCAGTCCAGTATTTGAGGTTCATCTGGCTCCTGGTCCAGTTGTCACAAGGCTGAGATTTTGTAGTAAAAGAAAATAAACAAAAGCATTACAAAAAATGTTTGCAAAGCCTAGTACGTGTCTACTGGGCTCAGGGACACCCAGGTAGTAAGTCGTAAAGCAGTATTTCTAGTATTTCATTGCTGAGACAAAATACCCAACACCCAAAGTTAAAGGATAGCTGTTTTATTTTCTCTTTTATTTTACAGAAAAAAATAAAATTTCAAAACACAATAATTAGGGGTTAACAATGGTTAATATATTATGTATTGTTATCTTTAAATTAGTTGCTCAGAATGTAAGATATCTCCATTTAATTTTCCAAACAATATTAACACAAACTTTTCTTTTTAATATACTAAGAGAAATTCGTAGTATAACTATCTATCTATCTATCTATCTATCTATATAAAATTTCTTTCAGCTTCTCACACTAGGGAAATGATATCATTTTTACACATGCAAGTCTGATTTATTTAACTTATTAGTATGATCTGTAATTGCATCCATTTACCTACAAAAGCCTCAAGTTTATCCTTCATTATGGCTGAGTAGCACTCCACTGTATAAAAATAACACATCTTGAAAAGGTTTTATTTAGCTCACGGTTTGTAGAGGTTTCAATCCATAATCAGTTGGCTGCAAGGCAGAGGGGCAACAGTTCATGGTGGTTGGTAGAAGACTGCAAAGGCAACAAGAGAGAGCAAAACAAGCCTCTTTCTGTCCCTTATATTGTATCCAGCCTACTGGAATTTGGGTGGTGCCAATCCAATCAGTAGACTGAGCCAGCAGTCACCTACCCTTAATCCCAGCACCCTTAGCCCAGCACTCTAGATTCAAATCAATCATATACACTAGATTCAGCTACCTCCTAAAAAAGTCTATGACTACATGTGGTTTTGAAAGTACCTCTACACACAAACCATAAAGGGGCCTGATGGGAAGGTTTCCAGAAGATATTAGTATTTGAATAGGTCCACTGAGTGAAAAGGTTCAGCTTCACCAGTGTTGGTGGGCATTTTTCAATTCACTGAGAGACCACATAGAGCAAAAAGATGGGAGAAATACAAATTCTCTCTTCTCTCTTCTTAAGCTGGGGCAACCATATTCTCTTACTTTCAGATGTTGGTGCTCCCAGTTCTCAGGCCATCAGACTCTGGGACTTTCACCTCCACTCTCTCAACCCCAGACTGTTCTCAGGCCTCCAGACTTGGACTAGAAGTTATATTATTGATGCTCATGCTTCTTGGGCCTTTGGAATCAGAATGGGTTACACCAATAGCTTTCCTACCATAGTTCTCCACCTTAAAGACAAAGTATGGAACTTCTCAGCCACTACAATCGAGTTAGCTAATTCCCATAATAAATATCCTCACGTGTGTATGTGTGTGTGTGTGTTTGTGTGTACGTGTGTACACGAGCACTCATGTGTATCCTTTTGATTCTGTTTCTCTAGAGAAACCTGATTAATACAGATGCCTCATACTAATTTAGAAAGAAGGCAGCCATAGATTATCTTGACTGATTTGATTTAAAGGAATGGTTTACAAAGTATGGCTCCTGTACCAGCAGCAGCATCTAGGAATTGAGTAGAAATTCTGATTCTTGGGCTCTAATTCAAACTACTCTGAAAGTTGGGCTAGCAGTCTATGCTTAGATGTAAACATTGGAGATTTACTAAATTAGGAGACTCAGTTTAAGTTAAACCTGGGCAAAATGACTCAAGAGCCCATGACTACTCTAGGTAGTTACTACAGTGCCAATTTTGGAGTTTGACAACAGCAGTGAAAAACACTGTTATAGCTCCAAAGAAACATGCTTATTACTCCTAGATGTACTTTCAAAACCACATGCAGTTACAGACTTTCTGGAGAGGTAGCTGAATCTAGAGTGTGTGATTGATTAGAATCTAGAGTGCTGGGATTAAGGGTGCTGGGATTAAGGACAGGTGACTGCTGGATCAGTCTACTGATTGGATTGGCACCACCCTTAGGGAGGCATGAGATAAAGCTAGAACCTTCAATATACCTTTGGTGCTTCTTATTAAAAAAGATTCCTGGTCCAAGTTATAGTATGTCCATTTAGCCTAATTTAAGACTGTGAATTAAATTCCCACCAGATCATTTAAGAATAGGTAGTATAACACTCAGGTGTTAAAACTAATGTGTTACAAAAAATAATAGCTCCAACAAAAAAAACTGTTTTCTGTTCATATGGCGTTTCAAGAAAAGCATTTGTGATGGACAAATAACAGTCCTCTAGTTCTTTCTAAATCTTGACTATATCATTCCTTAGGATTTTTATCATGGTTGGCATCCAAGTAGGAGGAAAAACCCCCCTACTGATGAGGACATAACCCTTCCTAAAAGCATTTCCCTGGAAATGATACCCCTCACTTCTACTCTCATATCAATGGTTGGAGCTCAAAAGGTCATACTAACCTAAAAGGGAAGTTAAATAATATAGTTTATCTATGTACCCAGGAAGTGAAGAGATAGCAAGATTTTTTTTATCTTGCATAGACTACAATGGTGAAAAATGAATGGACTTTGAGCTCCAAGAGATGAAGAACTGTATATTTTTTTACCTCACCCTTCCTATTTCTCTTCCTACTTTTCTCCTTCTCTTCCTGCTCTTCTTCCTCCTCCATCTTCTTCTCTAGTCTTCTCGGTACCTAACAAGTACCTTATAATGCTCAGCCAATGTTGGTTAAGGATTGAGTAAATGAAAACAAAAAGTGATGTGAAATATGTGGATCTTTTGTTTTGGCTCATCTGTCTCACATTCATGCAGAAATTCCAGCTAATTCACCAAATCCTTTCTTGATAATCCTATATTTAGTACCAGCGTCCTCATCAAGTCAGTGGTCCAGGCAGATCTTATCCATCAATTAGAAATTTGTCATCTCTGTGCTTTGACTTTCTAGCTGTAGTTATTTTATCTGTAAGATGAATATAAGCCATCTAGGTAATTACTCAAGGTTGTTAATGAGAATCAGATGAGTTGAAGCACTGTGAGAGCTTTGATGCAAACCTAAGAATTATTGAGAATTTCAAATGAAGCATTTTGTATCAGGAAAATAAATTTAATATATAATTTGTATATATCTTACTGTGGGCCAAAGTCTACATTTATAAAGTGACCTTACATTATTGAAATGTAAGTGTCTTCAAAATTTTTTGACTCAGGGTCCTAGAATCTTTCAATTGCTGAGCAACGACATCTTCCCAGACCAGGCTGCTGCTTAGTCACTGGGAAATTCCCCTTTTTACAATTTCTGATAGCAACTTCAAACTTTCTTGAAGGGTTTTGAAGAGGTGTAGACCATGCCTTTGTAGGCCAGTTTTGAACTCCACGAAGAAGTCTTAGTACTTTTGTTCAACCAACAAATATCTGCAGGAGAAGAGTTGGGCTGCCTGGACTTGTGCAGTTTCACTCCAAAACTTGTACCCATGATGAATTCTTGGCCTTTAAACTGTGCAAGAATTTAACAGTCATTTAGCCACAGTACTCAGGAGTCATGTCTTGACATGGTCAGTCACAAGGCATATAACTAGTAAATTGTTACTAATCATATATATATAAAGTACTAACGTCTGAAAGATTTACTTTTATTAAAAATAAAATAAACAGGAGCAATTATTCTTATCATAATGTCATTCCTGTTCATTTACATTTTGATATCCTCTCCTGAGCAACAGAGCAGGAGGTGGCTATTTTAGCTGAGCCCTGGGAATTTCACATACTCCACAAACCGCCATATCTACATCTTGGTTAATGGTAAAGCTGTTAGCAGTTCTGACAACTATAAGTTACAGTCGTGTTTGTGAGTGGTGATTTTATAGTTATGTCCATTATTTATGCTTTTGCTTTAGTATCTGCATTCTCACTTTTTTTTTTAATCGGTACCAGGGATCAAACTCATGACCACATGCTTGCAAGGCAGGCACTTATGCGACTGAGCTAAATCCCCAGCCCTGCATTTTTACTTTTAAAGTTTTTTAAAATTTTATTTTAAGGAGGATAAAACAGAATAAAACCAATCAAAGCAAACCAATGTAAGATATATAGGCCTCAAAACATTACAAAATCAACAATAGTTACCATAATGCCTTTTGATGTCTTCAAACTAGCTACAGATAACTTTAGACATAGTAAAAATAAAACAGAACAGAATAGAATAGAAACAATAAAAACAAGACCATGAATGCAATAAAGGACTCCAAAACAAGCCAATAGTAAATCCAAAATTTCTACCATAATATATCTTGCTATTTTTGAAATAGCTGCTCCTGCCATCAGATTTGACATAATTAAACAAAACAAAGGAGAATAAACCCAGCCCAACAAAACAATGGAAATGATATAAGGCTTCCAAAACAAGACCATAAGGAATTAAAAATGGCTGCAACCCTCAGAAGGAGACTCCCCCATAAAGGTCAAACTGCTACCACTATCCTCTGACCCCATGATCAGACTACTGGCCCTAGACCTGCAGTGTTAGTGAAACACCAAAGCACCACAGACATCTAATTTCATTTTACTTCCATAGGTATCATCAGAGCCTGTGTTTCTTCTGATAAACTGGTGGTTTACTGGTTAGTGGGGCAGGGGGGCTGTGAGATGGTACTTCTTGTTTGCTGGCCCACACACTGGAAAGGGCTAGGGTCTGGCTGTTCCAGTTTGGTGGGCATCTGTGCTTGGTGCTGGTTCTCAGACTAGGTTTGCTCGCTTATGTGTCCTTTGTTCTCTCTACCCCTGGTCTGGGAATGGTGCTCACTCATGGGCAAAAGCTAGGGTCTGGCTGCTCCAGTCTGGTGGGTGAGTGTGCATGGTGCTGGCTCCCACAGTGGATTTTTCTGTATTCTTACTTTACTAATAATATCTGTGTAGGGAAAAAAATAGAACTTGTTAAAAGCAAAGTTAGTCATATTTATTTAGTTTATTCTTAACTGGCAATTTTTGAGACCTTTAAATGACTTTTTCATTACTCAAATATTTTCAAAAATGCTTTTAGGATCATCACATTACATTACATCACATTAAAAATATTTTACAGTACTCATCTTACCTCCCTGGGATGAAAAAGGAAAACAACCAAGTGCGAGGAATATGGGTTTTATTCAAACCTCATCATGGAAGTAGAAGAATGGGGTGGTAGAAAAAACACAGGCAGACACACAGTACACCCAACACACACACTCACATGTTGCAAGGTCACTTACTGTCCTCATTCCTTCAGGGCACAACCAGGAGAATGGCAGATCAGTAACAACACAAAGTCAACATTTTGGGGCTTTGTAAACTAAGTAATGTTCTAGGAAGACTAAACAGCCAGTACAAAGTACTGCAAACAAAACTGAATGAGGCTTAGGAACCATTTGGAGCTGGAATCAGAAAAGGAAGTGGTTGAGTACAGACAATAAAGACCCAAGTAAAATTACCTGTTTTATTAAGTATTTCCAAATTGTGGGATGTGAATGTACATGTGTGCTTATGAGCATCCATGTATTTGTGATATTGGAAGAACAATGTTTGGTTATTAATAGGTCAGAAGCAAAAGAGATAAAGAGTATTTAGTGAATCAAGAATAATTTGATAAGGGACTGAACAGATAAATTGATGTATGATTGATAGATGAATGGATCCTTGAATAGATAAATGAAATTAGAAAAGATGATTTGAATGAGGAGTAGACAAGCGAATGATTGGTTAGATGAACTGATAAGTAGATGGACATTGGATAAATGGACAATTGGATATATATATATGTATATATATATATATATTCATGTATACATCCATGAAATTCAATTGGTGGATAAACACAAAGATGGCTTAAGGAATAAATGTATATCAGATAAATGCATAAGTAAATGAATGATGTGGGAGACAAGATGTTCATGTTTTAATTCCTGGACCTTGTAAATATCTTAGATTCAATAGCAAAAGGGAATTAATGTTGTTATTCAACTAACATTAAAATGGACAGATTATTCTGTGTTATCTAAGTGGGCTCAAAATAATCATAAAGGTCTTTATAAGTGCTCAAAATAAGGGTCTTTATAAGTGTTCGAGACAGGTAGAGGGACAGAGTCAGAGATTTGAAGATGCCTATACTCCTGGCTTTGAAGTTGGAGTAAGTTGGTTGAGACCAAGATTACAGGTAGGCTCAAGTTGTAAAAGCCGAATTTTCCCCAAGGCCTCTAGAAGGGTTGTGCCTTGGCTAATAGTTTGTTTTTAGCCCCTTAGGAATTATATTAGACTTCTGACTTCTAGAATTATAAGGTAATAAATCTGTGTTGTTTTCAGCTGCTATAGTTGTGGTACTTTGTCACAGCAAAAACATAAAAGGATAAATACACTAATGAATGTAAATAAATGGATAGAAGATGGATGAAGCATTGCATAATTAAATGGATGGTTGATAAATAGATAAATACATAGGTAGGTGGATGTGTATGTGTGTGAGTGGACAGAATGGATAAATGGACAGAATGGACATGATGAGTGAATGGTTATATGAAAAAAATAGTTGGTTAGAGGGATAGATAAATGAATAAGTGGTTACATGGATAATAGATTAAGAGATAATTATATAGGTAAATAAGTGGATAAATACATGAGTGGATTGTTGGTAAGTTGTTATGTGAGCACATGGAGAGATAAAATGTGGGTAGATGTATATATACATTAATATATAGATGGTGGATAAGAAGGCACACATGTGAATTGATGACTGGTATGATAGGTAATTGAATAGATACATGAATGGGTAGTCAATAACAAACAAGTGAGGGATACTTAGTTGGATAACTGATTATATATATATATAATGAATAAATATAAACTATCTTATGCTTTAAAACAAAACCATTGTCTTTGACCTCAAATGTTGGATATTTAGGAAAGTTTCTAAAAAACTTTAGACATCCAAATACACTGTAAAATGTTCGAAAATCCCTGGTCCTGGACTGTCTCCATTCTTCACTTAAAACAAGAGATCTTTGCACTTGAAGGACTCTATCTGCAGTATAATACTTTTCTTTCAAGTCATTAACTTCTACTCATTCCCTGCATTATAGCATAGCATTACTTTCACAAGGAATTCTTATTTAGTGTGCTTTTATAGTATCATATACTCTTGTAGCGCTAAAATTCCAATTTACATTTATGTGTAAATGGATCTTCCACTAGAGTATGAACTCCACAAGGACAGGGGTTAAGGGATTTTTGCATATCATCTTATCTCTATCACTTGCATCACACCTGGCACACAGAAAGTATCCATCTAAGTACTTTAAAAATATAAATGGCATTTTCATTCGGATCTTTAGGAAAACTAATGAGAAGCTGCTAACACATTATTGATGCTATGATAATTCTATCTTTTTTTATTTTATACTTGCTATGCAATTTAGACTGGCCTTGGACTCACTTTGCAGCTTAGGCTGGCCTCCTGCCTCTACCTCCCAAGTGCTGTGATTATGACCATGTGCCCCCAAACCTGGAGCAACTCTATCTTTACTAATGGAAGACTGACAAAGAGAGTGTTCTTCCAAAAGGGAAGAGCCAACCAGTGAGTTCAAGACTCGTTCTGCTTTTCTCTGCTGTAGAGTAACCAAGAGCCTTTGCCTCTGAGTCGAGGCAATCATCTATTTGCCGTCACTTAGATAGCCCTCACTCCTGTCCTTGCACCAGCCTTCTCTCTGCCTTTATGAGCCCCATTATACATCTCCACCCTGATTTTCTACAGTGCCAGATCTATCATCTGCCCCTTCCCTGCTCTAGTCGGGCATGGCCAAAAGCCATTCCTCTCATTAATGGCTACCATATACTCTTCTGTCACTCTGACCATTCTCTTTTCTCACAGCTAGTTTCATTTTAATCTTTGTAGTTATCGGTAGGCTTCAGTTTAAGTTTTATAATCTAGTCTTACTTTCCATACCCTGTACACTTAGGGTCTGATGTAGCTGTGCTCAAATTCTAGTTTTCCATGAACTACCTGAATTCTCTGGAGCAATTTACTTTTTTAAAAAAATTTTGTTTTTTGAGACAGGGTCTTGCTATGCAGTTCAAACTGGCCTTGAACTCAATATGTAGCCCAGACCAACCTTGAACTTGTGGTGATCCTCTTGCCTCAGCCTCCAGAGTGCTGGGATTACAGGAGTGTGTCATCACACTTGGTTTGAGCAAATTACTAAAACCTTTCTGAGCCTCAGTTTTCTAATCCATGAAATAGATGCAATAAAGTTATAACCTGGGTGGTTGTGGGGATTAAAGAAGATAAGTAAAATGTTCAGCATAGTGGCTAAAAAAATTTGTGGTAATTAATTTACTTTCTTTCTTCACAGGCTTCTCTCCCTTATTTCTTCCTGTAGTACAATGGGGCCTCCATTTTTATTTTACACTTTTCTCTCTACGGAATGTTTTCTAGCCCTCATAAAAACAGCAACACATAAAATGAAATTGAAATTTTTATATCCTCCAAATAACTCAATTCAATTATAGACAGGTCAATTTTACTTATTTGAGCATTACCAAAGCACCTGAAACTGGTAAATAAAAGACTATATTCACATTTAGAAGATAAAGAACTAAATAAATACTTGGGAAAATGGCAAGGGAAAGACATTTTCCTGGAGGCCTGAGTCTGCTATGGAATATGGCAGCTTATAACTAATTCTGACGGCTAAAAAACAATGTACAAGAAATTCTTTGTACTTTAAATTTGACATAGCATTCGTGAGTCTGACAGAAGCATGGAAATGCATATATTTTGGGAAGAGAAATTTTTGAGGAGAGTCCTGTGTTACTCATTGAGTGGTTATGTGAATCATTTAGTGGGGATTTGAAAATTTCAGAAGAAATGGAAAAGTTAATGAGAAAGTGGCTACCAATTTATTATTGAATTTAGTGGAATAATCAGATAGTGACAGTAAAGCTCCCTAAGTTTAAGGGAGATTTCAAGTCAAAGTCATATTCAACTCTTACAAACACAGGTGCAAAAGAAAGCAGATAGTCCAGGTGTTAAATACTAGCAGTACCACTTTTTTGACTTTAGTTAAATTACTTCTCTTTCTGGGCTCCTGTAAGTTAGGAATTAGTGTTGTTACATCATATAAGTCTTGTGCCTATTAGTCCATTCAGTGTACCAAAAATAAAAACTTCTGGACACCTAGAAAATGCTCAGTAATATGGAACATGGTGGGACATGCTTACATAGACCCAGCTACTTGGAAGGCTGAAGATGGAGAAAGGTTTGAGCCCGTGAGTGCAAAGCCAGTGTGGACAACATAGAAAGAATCTACCTTTAAAACAAAACAAAGCAAAGCAAAACTGCAGATCAGTGGTAGAGCTCACGCTAAGCACACAGGAAGCCCAGGGTTTTATCCTCAGCACCACAAACAAGCAAACAAATAAATAAGTAGAATGTGCTTAATAATGTGGCAAATGTGATTATGAAATATTGTTAGGTATTGTGTTTGGGGAACATTCTCCTTCATTACTTAATATTGAAAGAGTTATTTATAGACCATGGACATGTTGGGGAGTATCTTTAAGAAAAGGCAGTAAGACTTATCTCGGAAAAGTCTGAGGAAATAACACATCCCAGAATCTGGTCTCAGACTTAGCTAAGAAAGCTGATTTTTGTCAGCACTAAGAAAAAATCCATGTCTAGGAAAGACTCACATCAACTAAATTTATAGAACAATGTGTAAATCTAATTATGGGTAATTAATTTCCAATGAGAAATACAATTTTTGAAACCATCAGAGTACTCAAGTCTATGTGATCAGTACATTTTCTTCCTGAGTTCACACCTACAAGGAAAGAAAATCTTCAAAATGCAGCTACAAAGTATGAAATTTAGAGTCAAAACAGGGAGACTTAAAAGATCTTAAGTGGCATGTCTGAACCACTTAGAAGATCTTAAGTGGGTTCAGTCTGAGCTAACTGAAACCAGCAATCTCATATTACAAATAGTGTTTTTCACACTGTGTATTGTGAAATTTTATCTTCTTTACCAAAGCAGAAAGAAAAATATTTCATTATAGATTGAATATGTTACCCAAAAGTTCATGTACTGGAGACTTAATTCTCTAATTTGCTTTCATGATATTTGGAGGTGGGACCTGGGAGGAAACTAGAATTAGATGAGGTAATGATGGTGGGAAGCCCATAAGGCTGTCAGTGGCTTTATAGGAGGAAGAGATACCTTCACTAGCTCACTTGTTCTCTTTCTTTATGTGATGTACTCTGCCACTCTGGATGCAACAAGAAAGTTTTCCCCAGCATTCTGCCAGCATTTTGCTCTTGGACTTCTCAGTCTCCAAAGCCTTAAGTCAAATAAACTTCTATTTTTTTATAAATTACTCAGTCTCAAGTTTTGTTACAAGAACTGAAAAATGTCTAAGATACATTCGTTAATTCTTCGATGACATACATTTAAAAAAAATTCTGTGCAACAAAAATACCATAAATGAGGCCAGAAGATAGATGACAAGTTGGACAATTATTTGTAGCACATATGGTAATCAAAAGGTTAAAATCAAATATATAAAGGGTTCTTAGGTATTGTTATAATTTAGGTCTAGATGGTCCCCAAATCCTCATGTGATTGTAGGTGTGGCTTTTTGGAGGTGGTTGGGTTTAGGTATGCGATGCTGGCATCAAGGATGTGTGATTACTAATTTATTCCACTGATTGGTTTGGCATAATGCTGGGTAGGATTAAGGGGGCCCCACCCTGGTTCTAAGTACTACGTGCCCTAAGGTTGGATAGTCTAAATAGAATATGAGGAACAGAAAGCAAGCTGCTTGCTTCCTCTCTAATTTACTGCTTTGCTGCCTTCCTGCCTTCTGCATGCCAAGAACTCTTTCTCCTCTATGATGCTCCTCTGCCATACCACCCCACCTTAGAGCAGCCAGCTATGAACTGAAACCTTTACAAATTGTGAGGCAAATAAACTTGGGCATTGGGCATTTTGTCTCGGTGGTGAGAAAAGTAAGTAAAACAAGAACCAAGCAGAAAAAGACCAACAGTCCTTCAGAGAAATGAGCATAAAATATGAATAAGTAATTCACAGATAAAGAAGGCAAATGATTTATAAATTTTGAACGGAAATTTAGTGTACTCATAACTATATGCCTTATGAACTTTGTCAAGCTGAGAGGAAATGATATTTGCTGTTATATCATTTTGTTAAATATATATGGCTATATATTTATTTATGATTAATAGCTATTAATGGCATTATTTTCTAAGTTAGTTTTGTATTTTATCTATTCTTCTATAAGGATAGTCTTTCTCATTGATTTAAAAGCATTCTTTATATAATTTTAGACATTAGGCCTTTATGTATGTTAAATCTCCCCTCAACCCCTTTTCTGAGCCCCTTGAGACAAGGTCATGAAGGAGAGGCAGAAGAGAATTTCCTTTAGCTGAACATCCAGTAAGCATGAAATTATTTCATGTCTTACCTTCATAACAATACTAGAAGCGTGGTCCTGGGATCCCTCTTTTATAGCTGGGAATGAAGATCAAGTATCTTGCCAGAGACCAAGTATCTTGCTCAAGGACACAGAGCTAATAGGTTGCATTTGAACTCTGAACCTAAAACTGCATTCTTTTGGGGGAGGCAGATGTGTTGCTATGTTACTATGTTGCCCAATCTTACCACGTAGTTGTGGTTATCCTGCGTCAGCTGCCTGTTCTGGGACTACAGGTGCATGTCATCACTGTGGTTAAAACTATGTTCTTTTCTCTCAGTTGTTTGCCTGCCTTTTCAGAAGGTTCATAGTTTTTCTGCCCAGCACATAATTTCTGCTTTACTATAACATCTGGGGATCCACTTGTAGTAATCTTTATTCATTCCTGAGCCAACACAAACTGGTCAGAGGCCATGTCTGGAGCAATAAATAGGCTAAAACTCAGTCTGAGGTTGAGTCTGAACATCTGTATATGCAACGAGTTGAATTGATTGTTTATTTCTTTTTGTTTGTTTGTTTTATAGCTTTTAAAATTATTTTAAAAACAAAAAAGAATAAAAACAATGACACAGAATTTCAAAACAAAATAGTAGAAGATTAACACTGGTTAATATATTGTGTATTGTCACCTTCAAAGTAGTTGTTCAGATTACAAGATATAGGCAAGAAAAAATGATCAAACAATGAACAATGAAAACACAAACTGTTCTTTTTGATGAACCAACAGAGATTAGTAGTATATTTATCTCTGTAGTATATATATATATGTGTGTGTGTGTGTGTATATTGTATCTTCCCTTCTTTCTTTTCTCCTTTCCCCTACCCTGGTTGTTCTTTCCTTTTGAGCAGTTTCTTTACCTTTCACTTTCACAATATCTATTGTACATTTTGGGTTTATTTACTCTTTCAGTTTTTTACACTAGGGAGACAATATGATATTTACACACTTGAGTCTGATTTATTTCTCTTATGAGTATGGTCTCAAGTTGCATCCACTTACCTATATGCTTTTTCATTTCTTGCTTCAGCTTCCTTTTCCTCCTAAGGTCATTCCAAGTCATTTTCCCTCATTTGAAAGAAGAAAACTCATGCTAAACAGAAGCTATCACCCTTTTCAAGAGGAAGAGTTGTGATTTGGCTGGGTCAGATGCTAGGGTTGTTGAGGTGGCAATCCATATTTACCACAAGGTAGGATTTTCATTGTTCTCCCATTCCCACAACTCTTGTACAGTGAACCAGGGTTCCCCAAGGCATTTCCTATGTGAGTGGATTTCCCAGGGTATGTAAGATGAGCACTTTCTTGTGTGTGTACTAGAAGAAATTAGTCAGTCTGGAAATGATGAAGTTGTAAACACTGGAGAATTTCAAGAATGCACTCTTTCTTCAACATCTGCAGGGCTGGCTGCCATACACTGAGAGGCATTCAGTGTATTCAGTTACCTGAAGTGCTCCACACAGGCTTTCCACACTATATCCAGGATTCTCTTTTCTAACTAGTAAATGCTTTATATCCACCTAGTTACCTATACTATTAAAGACTCCCAGACCATCTTCTTTCAAAAAAAGCAGACTTAAGTGCTCACCTGTTCTTCACAGCTCCTGTGTTGACCTTGTCATAGCCTTGACTATGTTCTATTGTGGTTTTTGTGTGTATGACTGGGCTTCCCACCAAACTCAAATGTAGATTTCTGCAGGGAAAGAACATGCTCTATGCATTTCCAGTGTCCAGAATGGGTTGATGAATAGATAAGGGTGTTTCTGAGTCTTAGTCTCCCTTTCCCATCTGATCTGTGCTCAGACTTGTAGGGCTGGCTCTTGCTCTCATTCTGATTTATTTAATTTGCTTCCTCCTCCAACTTTCTATGAAGATTGGTTCTGGTCTTAATCTTCTATGAGGGCCTAATGTAAGTCTTGAGGTATATCACCTGCCAGTTGGACTCATCATTAATTCTGATTGCCTGGTGTGAGAGTTCTCAAAGCCTATGCTTAAGTGAGAACCCTGCAACCTCCTAAATCCTTTCTGAGCTTATGGGACTCCCAAAATCTTTTCCACACCCCTGGGGTAAGTCCAGGACATGGCCCTAACCCTTCTGGACTTCTCCATGCTTTTATGAGAATAGGGCAAGTTTTCCTCATAACAGTAACCACTCAAATTGGGTTCCAAATTGGCCCCCTACCTTTATCTTTCCCCTCTTCTACATCACTTGGGACATGTCAGAAGGCAAATCAGCTGAGTCACTCTTGGACCAGAGTCCTGTGGCATCAAAAGAGAAATCAACAGAGGCAATAATCTCATTCCACAGGAAGGCAGTAGGAGCAGTCAGCCCAAAAGCCATGGAAGGCAAGCGAAGGACCATCTAGGCCACAACTGTGTCTTCTCAGCAGGTGCCACTGTTTGGAAAGAAGTGCTCTTAAGACACATTTATACCTAAGCAGGCTCCATTATTGGAAGGCACAGTGGGACTCCATTAGTATGTCTTTAGGACATTCAATTTTGCACATCTTGCAAATGTGAGCTGCTGGACCAATGGATGGGAGGAATAACAAGAGTTTCTGTGTTGTAACTTCTAGGGGAAGTATGTTTGAGGGTCATAGCTGAATTAGTCTAGATATTCATGGACACTCACCATGGCCAGCCCCAGAGATCATTGAGATGTTATTCCTGCCTCCCAGAGGGTTCATGGTCTAGCACAATGATAGTGAATGTTTTAGAGATTTCAATGCTAGCGAACAGCTGGCTGCAGTACATATGCCATAGGTTTGCCATTACTGGTCTAGCAGATGAAGGTAGGGTATTAATACATTTCAGGCCGTGCTCTTCTAGAAGAAATAGAATACAAGTAGAAACAAAGAAGTGCAAATAAATTTTCCTTATGTGGAGGGTGAGTGAAGGGCAAGTGCATTGTTCAGAGAATTGAGGGAGATGGTTTCATTTTTAAGTGATGTTTGAAGAAGTTATGTATTTTCAGGATAGTGGGCAAGGAAGGAGATGAAGCTAGAGAGGTAAACTTCAAGAGGGGCCTTTATTTTGTAAACAAGATCTGTACAATAGAACATTCACTGAGTTAAGGAACATGCACAAAAAAAGCTGACTGATGGACAAAGATGATATACTTAGCTTTGAACTTAGTATGAACTGTCTCAAATACTGAATTAAAAGAGAATTCCTTGGCTATATGTGTTTACCGCATCTTTAGCCATTCTGAGAAAAGTGACCATAGACAACAGAGCTTGTGGGGGCCTCCATATGAGTAGTGATTTACCCTGAACCATATCATCCTTTGAGAAGTTTGGAAATTTGGATCTAAGAGATAGAGGTAGACTTAAATAGCAGAATGGTTGAAAGTTGAGAGAAACACAGAGAAAAGGCAATAGGGGCAACAAAGTCATCAGTCAGAAGAGGCTATGGGACAGACAAAAAGAGCCTGGCAAGTAACTGTGACCCAGTGGGATTAAATGATTTGTAGGGGTAAGAGAAGTCAATATCTTTGACAGAGAAAAAAGCTATGGGATAGTAATGGAGATAGAAAAGAGCTAAATCATGAGCATGGTGAAGTGACAAAGGCAGGGAGCAGTGCAATCATGCAATGCCTGGAAAAGCAGCAAACATTTCCTATTCACTCACAACTGCTGGACTCCAGGGAGAAGTCTAACACCTTTCTGCCTGACTTGCCATCAAGAAGTTGATTTGCCAATATGGATGGGCTAAAAGCCAGAAAACTAATTATGGCAAAAGGTGATTCTCTCTCTTGTGAGATTAGATCAGTCTGGATATTCTCTTTTTCTCTTCTGGCTAAAAAGGAAAATGGACTGGGTCATTGAGTTGGCAACCCATTGGGGGAAAGTGGGTCAGATAAGTCAAGATCTGCTTTGCAACTTAGAATCTCTATTTTTCTTAGTATATTTTTTCTTGGGCATGTTACTTTCTACCATTTTAGTGCACCTTGAGAATGGGTCTTATGGCAGGGATTAGGAAAGAAGAAAAAGTATTGAACTATTCAGGTTTTCTATATTCCTACAGTGGAGATCATATCCAGTGAACCCACAAAGAAAGGGATTCATTGGAAGAGTATTAAGTAGCTCACAACATTGAGAATAAGGCTGAAAAACTGGCCTCAGAAAGGCCAGATAAGATCCTACTACAGGAGTAGTTCAGTTAGATAATCTCTGACTACACTGTTGCCACTGGATACAGCTCTTTGACATGCTGGGTCCTGTTTCCTTCCAAATGGCACGGGTGCTCAGAAGCTTAGGAACATAAATGGTAAAAGTCTTCTTCTGAGATCAGTTATGTTTTCCTCCAGCCCAAGTCAAAGAAATTCTCTACACTGCTCAATCTAATACAATGATAGGCCAGAATTGCAGAAAAAAAGAGTACACAGGTTTGGAGAGAAGTGACTGGATTCACAGGATGTTTGGCAGGATAAATTAGATGCTGATGGTGAGAAGCTCGGTATCAATGACGAAATCTTGGTTTATAACTTACTGAGCTGAATGGCTGGAGGAACATTACCTGAGATAGGAAGATGGCATAAGTGTGTGTGTGTGTGTGTGTGTGTGTGTGTGTGATGTGTGCATGTGTGTGTGTCTGTGCATGTGTGTGTGGTGTGAACAAACTCATATGCCAACACATTAAATATTAAGCGTCTATGAGACAGCTGCGTGGAAACTTCAGCTTTTGTCCCTCTCTGGAGAGAAGTTTATTACATAACAGACTCTTGGGGGAAATAGACCTAAACCCAAGTGGACTATGGGTAAAAATTTTGCATCCCTCTGGAAAGCAAAGGCAGGGTCTGTGCTAGAAGGGCATCTGAGCCCAGCATGCTTGCACCCGACCTATTCACTGCCCATAATTCTATCACTGAATGTTGATGCATTAAACATCAAGGGTCTACTCTGTGCCTGTTCTGAGATCCTGGTATCCTCCCCTACTCCTCCATTCCTCAGGCTTACTACTTTCTTATGCCTGTGGGGAGGACAGCCAGCATTGCTTTCATGGAGACTAAGCCTAAATGCTGTACTAGAATTGCTTTCTCAGAATTATGTAAGCTGGAGCAGAATGCTAGAGGCTTAGTTTAAAACAGCACAGACTGATACAATGGAGTGTTCCAGTCACACACTTGTATTGCTTATATGCTGAGAATAGAAAAACTAAACTAAGTAAGTCACCTAATAAAATGTCTATTAATACACAACTTATGTAAGAAAAGAACAACTCATATAAGAAAAAGAATCCTGCTTTGTCTTTGTGCTGTTTTCATGTCATGGTACCACTCCCATTTCTCTGGGCTCTGATGTGAAGCCAGCTTACTCTTGTAATCATCAACAGCAGGAAAGTAACACAGAGAAGGCAAGGGACTTGGACAGCACTCAAGGATTTTTGTTCCTAGGTTGAAAACTTCTAACTGCCCAATTTGTTCTTTTCCCTTCTCGAGGGCTTGAAGGTGTGAGGACTCTGGGTACTACTGCTGCTAGCAAAGCTGTAGTTTAGGGGCTACTGATCCCTTCCTACAAATTCATAAGTCTAATAAAATGGTATCAACATGAACAGTAAAGAAAAGGTAAAATTTATTTGTCATATCGAGATCATGGGTAAGATATAGAGCTTTCTCCAATAGAGATGACGTTTCTATTTTGTTTTGTAGAATGCTGCCTGGATTTAATAAAGAATTAAAATAGTATATACATTTTAAAAATATAGCATTCTTTATTGTTGAAATATTTTATATATATATATACAGTGTTCTTTATTGTTCTCTTCCCCTTCTCTGCCACAGTAGTATCTTCAGCAGTAGCTGCATCTGCTCTGTCACTGCAGCTCTCATCTGATACATTTACCATGGTCCTGTCTTTTTGCCAGTGACCCTGAGACCTGAGTTCCAGTAACACCAAGTCTTTTTACCTCTCTGGCCTAGTGATGGTAGTGGCTTCCAGTTGTTGCTGAGCTCTCAGTTGCCTCATTGTCCCCTCTTTGACTGAACAGCTCTTCTATCTCTGGTATATTAGTCACTTTCCTATTTCTGGGACAAAACACCTGACATACCCTACTTAAAGGAAACAAAGTTTAATTTAGCTCATGGTTTCAGAGGTTTTAATTCATGGTTGGTGGGGTCCAAAGCAGAGATGACGTAGTGGAAGGGCATGGTGTAGGAAAGCCGCTCAATCAAAAGCAACTAGGAGGAGCAGGGGGAGAGAGCCAGTGGGGAAGGTACTAGGGACAAGAACACACACCTTCAGATCAGGTGCTCAGTGATCCATTTACTCCAAATGGGCCCCTCACCCCCTAACAGTATTTTCAGCTATGAACTCATCAATGGGTTAATCTACTGATGGGTAGAATATTCTCATGATCCAATCACTTTTCAAAAGCCCTACATCCAAACAATGGGACTGTGGGGGGAATGTTTTAGATTTAAATCATAACAATGTCTATAATCACGTATCTGCATTAAATTCCCTCTTTTTAGAAATGATTTTGTCCATTTTTAAATCGTTTGGGAGGCTGGAGCACGAGGATTATTGCAAGTTCGAGACCAGCCTGGGCTGGCTACAAAGTGAGCTCAAGGCCAGCCTGAACTGCAGAGTGAGATCCTGTCTAAAAAAAAAAAAAAAAAGTTTTGTTTTCTTCATTGGACTTTGTCCAGGATATGCAATATTAAAATAAAAAGACTTTAACAGAGTCCGCAGAATTGTAAAGAAAGCCAAATAGTCAGCTTGATAAAGTATGCACACGGGGAATTACTTCAGTGATAATAGAAAATAAAACTGAGGAAATAGCATGAATTTTCAGGCAGAAGTTTCAATTGAGAAGGAAGAGGAAAATGGGAAGACTTCAGTCTGAGGGGCGGGCACATTCCATACATTGTTAGCAAGTGAGGTTAGGGAAAAAGACCTGTCTTCCTCTTTTGTGAGTACCAGGTCATGTATTCAGACTCAAGAATCCCTGTGTCATGTTCCCCACAGAGCTCCTTATCCCATTTCAAACTTTTGAAAAGATCAGGAACAAGGAACGCTCTAGATCCTAGGGATTAGGAATTAACAATTTGTGGGCATTGGTCAGAGAGATAGAGATGAAATGAGAACAAAGGGAAGAGATACTAAACTGAATTCTGAATCATGAAAAACATGCTATAAATGGGAAAATGGAAAGAGTTGCTACTCCAGATGCTTTGTAAAATCCTTGTCGTCAAGCGGTACAGCCACAGGTCTTCTCTTGGTTCCCTACATTGCTATCCCATGCAACTCAGCAGTAGTGGCTGTTCCTGGAGGAGGAGAATATTAGCCAGTGGGGTCACTAGGGGGCCAGAGCAAACCTCTCGAGGTGATTTTCCAGGCTCATAAACACATGTGAGATATGTCTGCATTCCTGAATAATCTGATGTGAGGCTCTTACGGGAATCAGTAGACTTGTGCTTAAAGCTGGGAATAAGAGCAAAGTCCATGTTATTAGTGGAGGAGCAGTCAGATGTTAATGGTAGCATGCAGATGTTAAAATGGCCTGAATGACTACAACTTCTAAGATAGATCTGGTTTCTATCACTTTAAAAATATCTAGCCATATTGGCTGGGTAGTGAACTTGCAGTGGAAATTCCCTGGCTAATATTTGCATTTATGTTAAAGAAGTACTGTTTCTTTCTTTTTTTTTATTTTATTTTATTTTTTTTAGAATTACTGTTTCTTAAAGGCTACGTATGTGGTTCAGGTTGAGGCTGATTGGGCTCTCTTTTTCCCTTTATAGGCTTCATTTGCTCCTTCACTCTTTCTTCCCCTGCTCAGTCTTTTCTCCTTTGCAATTTCAAGACCAGTTCCTTGCAGCAGCTTCTTTCTCTGAGGCTGATGGCTTATGCCTTCCAGGAGGGAGAGTTCACAAATTACAAGAGTCTTGTTTTTGTTTGTCTTAAAGCTGAGCAGTGGGATCAGATAGCATAACCTGCAGGTTTGCTGCCTGCTCAGCAGGACAAAGAGGACAGCAGGAAAAAGATGAAAGCCCAGCGGACCAGAAGAAAAGAAAACATGAGGACCTCATTTGCTCACTTGAAGGGGAGGAGACTTTGCTGGATCGTCTCTGGGGCGGGAAATAGGGGTGGGGTTGAGACACTTCCAAATGCGTGTGCTATTTCCAATCTCCAGATGGTGTCATTTGCCCTGCAAAACAAGTAACAGACAGCAAGATTTGATGCTGAGAAATAAATGTGTGGACAAGGCATCTGAGAAATGACACCTATAGCTATCATGCTTAAGGGATTCAACCACATTTGAAAACAACTGCTGTGCCTTGCTGGCCTCCAGATAATTTGAATACTCTATTTACATTGTTACCAGCTTTATTTGCTCAACTAGATCTTCCACCTGTTTGATAATTTACCTAGGGTACATACTGTGTTTACATGGTATAGTCCCAAGTGGGAAAACTGGTCATACCAGTTTGAGGCTGGAAAGGGAGGAAATTAACCCAGAGTATTCCTCTTAATTTCTCCAAATGTCATTTTCCTTGACTCAGCTTTTGGCACATAGTAAAGACAAATAATAAATAATAATAATCATAATCATTACTTCAGGTAGAATGCTTTACTACTTTCTAGGCATTACTTTAAGAGCTCTAGACAGTCATGTAGAGTGTATACTATTACTGTATTATACTCATTTTACAGATAGGAAACTGGACAGAGACTTTTTGTAATTTACCAATGTGCAGTTTGGCTCCTCTGAAATTCATGTTGAAATTCAGTCCCTACTAGGCATATTTCCAGAAGAACTGAAAACATAGTACCACAGTGATTTATGTGCACCCATGTTTATAGCAGCACAATTTGTAATAGCCAGATCTTGGAAACAACCTAAGTGCCCATCAACTGAGGAATGGATAAAAAAGTTGTGGCATTTTTATACAATGGAGTACTACTCAGCTATAAAGAATGATCACATCGAGATAT
>PVJX010006216.1:0-79366 GCA_004027295.1 Dolichotis patagonum
TATCTTTGGTTTCTTTCAAGCAGTTTTGCCAGCTTTCTATGGAGTCTTTAGTTTCCTGATAATCTCTTTGAATTTGCTTCATGAATTCTAGGTTTTTTCTGAATTCTTCATTAAATTTTTCTCTCCATTTTTGTTCCTCCATTCTTCTGTCTGTGTCTTCTTGAGAGGTGCCCAGCCCTTCTTTTATTAATCTACTTATATCTTGTTTAACTTGAATTAATATTTCAGTTTTGGTCCCACTTATGAGGTCCTGAAGATATCTCTTTATGTCCGCTAAAGCTGTGTTTGATGTTGCATTTTTGCTGCCCTCAATCTCTTTTGTATTTACCTCTCCTGGATCAATGTTCTCACGTTTGGGGGCTGGGAGTTGTTTCTTATTTCTCCCTTTCGTCATGTTTTTGGTTCCTTCCATAAAGTGTACAGTGTAATTCCCAGACCCTTTTCTTGTTGGTTAAGGCTCCTCTAGAGGGCGCAGGGTAGGAGCTTTAGCCCTCTTCAATAGGTTATCAGACATTAGAGTTCACCCATGGGCAGTGTGCGCTAGCTCCTCCTTTCTGGGCCAGTCAACCTTTGCAGGCCTTCACTGCATCAGTGTGCACTGATCTCAGGGAAGTAATATTGTAGCAACTCACTGGGTCCCCACCAGGGGCGCGGCCTAGTCCAAGCAGATTCCACCAATCTGCTTGGTGAGGGGAGCAACCAGCTGAAGCCACTTCCTTATGGAGTTAGGGCTGTCCTGCCCAAATCCAACATGTCATCCAGTCAGTTTCCCCTTTCCCGTGGGAGGGTTTATTCCCATCACTCACCGCATGTTGATGCCAGTCCCCGTGAACTGCAGGGTTCCCTGAACTCTGACTTCAGCGTGGCTGTGGTGCGAATTCACGGTGCCTCTGGGTGGGTCAAGTGCAGGGCCGGTCCGGGCAAGCTGCATGCAGGGCTGTTCAGCTCTGCACTCCAGCGGCTCAAGCCAGTCGCTTCAGTGCGGATTGCTTGTTCAGGTTGGGCAGGAATTCAGGTGGCTCAAGGAGGGCGCCGTGCTCCCTGATCTTAGCTTCTCTAATGGTAGTCCCAGGACCTCATATTCGAGTGGTTTTTTGCACTTTAGTTTTTTCCTGGGTTGTGACAGTCCATCTCTATCTGTTTGGGTCTCTCCAGGGTGTTTTATTCTGGCATTTGAGCTGTCTTTCTCAGAGAGGATCTCTCTCCTGCTACCTACCAGTCTGCCATCTTGTCTTCAATACTTCATAGCAATTCTTAAACTAATGTAAACATTCTAAATTTGTTCAATTTAAAAATTAACATCATTCCAGGTTATTGGCATTTCTATAAAAATATTAGTACCTAATTGTCAATTTCCTTTTTTAAATTTTATTTTAAAGAGAATAAAACAAAAGAGGACAGAACAAAGCAGACCAGAACAGAACAATATAAGCAACACAGCACTTTACAACAAGACAACTGGATATTAACAGTAGCTACCATAATGTCTTTTTCTTTGTAATAGCTGAGCATGGCTTCACATACAATAATATCAAACATAACAAAATAGTATGAAACCATTCAAGAGAATGAAAGAATTACAGGATATTCTGAACCAAATAACAGAAAATGAACAATGGCTACTATAATATCTCATTTTCCATAAAATTTTATTTATACTATCACATATATCAAAATCCAGTAAGACACAACATGATAGAACCAATGGTAATAGAAGAACAAAAGCATGGTAAGACTTCAAAGCAAGATGATATTGAATCAGCAATGGCTGAAATAATGTTTTGTTTTCTTCAAAACAGCTGTTCATATCATCACACATAATAAAATCAAACAAAACAGAATAAAACCATTCCAACTGATGACTGAAAATGTTAAAAGGCTTTAAAGCAGTATAACGGAGAATCATGATTACCATAAAATCTTATGTACTCTTACCATTTGTTACACTAGCGAGACAATACAGTATTTATACATGTGAGTTTGGTTTATTTCACTTATGCATATGGTCTCAAGTTGCATCTATTTATTTAGAAATATCTCAATGTGATCATTATTTATAGCTGAATAGTACTCCATTGTATAAAAATGCCACAACTTTTTTATCCCTTCCTCAGTTGATGAGCACTTAGGTTGTTTCCAAGATCTGGCTATTACAAATTGTGCTGCTACAAACATGGGTGCACATATATCACTGTGGTATGATGTTTTCAGTTCTTCTGGGAATATGCCTAGAAGTGGAGTAGCTGGGTCAAATGGGACTTCGAAACCCAGGTTTTTGAGGAATCTCCAGACTGACCTCCACAGTGGTTGCACCAGTCTACACTCCCACCAACAGTGTAGAAGAGTTCCTTTCTCCCCACAGCCTCTCCAGCACTTGTTGTTGGTAGTTTTTTCTGCCTTGGCCATTCTTTCTGGAGTGAGATGGAATCTCAGTGTGGTTCTAATTTGCATTTCTCTAATGACTAATGATGATGAACATTTTTTCATGTATTTATTTACCATTTGTATTTCTACATCTGAGAACTGTGTATTCATTTCAGATGCCCATTTTTGGATTGGGTCTTTGAATTTAGAGGGTCTGATTTTTAAAAAATTCTTTCTAAGTTCTAGACAGAAGTCATTTGTCTGATGGACAGTCCATTAAGATTTTTTCCCAATTTTTGGGTTTTCTTTTCACTCTCTGGAAATCTCTTTTGACATGCAGAAACTCTTTAATAAGATATGGTCACAGTTATCGATTCTGGGAAGTATTTCCCATGTGGTTTGATTCTTGTTCATGAATTCTCTACCTACCCCTATATCTTTGAGATTTTTACCTACTTTGTCTTCCAACAGATTTAGTGTTTCTGTTTTAATATTTAGATCTTTGATTCATTTAGATTTTAGTTTAGTACATGGTGATATGTATGGGTCTAGTTTTAGTCTTCTGCATAAGAAGAGCCAATTTTTCCAGCACCATTTGTTAAAGAGACTGTCATTCTTCCAGCGAGCATGTTTAGCTCTTTTATCAAAGATAAGGTGGTTGAGTGTGTTTGTGGTTGTGGTTGTATCTTCCAATCTATTCCATTGATCCTCAGATCTGTTTTTATTCTAGTACTATGCTGATTTTATTACAGTAGCTTTGTAGTATAACTTCAAGTCAGGGATTATGGTGCCTCCTGCCTTGCCTTTGCTGCTTAGAATTGTCTTTGCTATTCTAGGTCTCTTCTGGTTCCAGATGAATTTTAGGAGTGATTTCTCTAGATCTATGAGGTATGTTAGTGGTATTTTGATTGGGATTGCATTGAATCTGTATAACAATTTTGAGAGAATGGCCATTTTCACAATATTTAGTTTTCCTATCCATGAACAAGCTATGTCTTTCCATTTTCTGAGATCCTCTTCAATTTCTTTTTTCAGGGTATTATGATTTTCCCTGTATAGCTCTTTTCCTTCTTTCATTAGATTAATTCCTAAGTATTTCATTTTTTGGATGCTAGTATGAAGGGTGTGGCTTCTCTCTCAGTATTTTTATTGTTAATGTATAGGAATGCTATTGATTTTTGAGTATTGACTTTGTATCCAGCTAGCTTGCTGAATTTATTTATTGTATCTAGGAATTTTTCAATGGAGTTTTGGGGGTCTTCTATGTCAAGTATCAGGTCATCTGCAAATAATGGTAATTTAACTTCCTCTTTTCCTATCTTTACTCCTTTTATTTCTCTCTCTTGTCTTATTGCTCTGGCTAGTATTTCCAGTACTATGTTGAATAAGAGCAGTGATAAGGGACATCCTTGTCTTGTGCCTGATTTTAGGATAGACTTTCAGTTTTTAGCCATTTAAAATGATGCTGGCTATTGGTTTGTCATAGATGGCCTTTATTATATTGTGGTAAAGACCATCTATTCCAATTCTCTGTAAGGTTCTTATCATGATTGAGTGTTGGACCTTATCAAAAGCTTTTTCTGCATCTATAGAGATGATCATGTGATTCTTACTTTTGGCTCTATTAATATGGTGGATTACATTTATTGATTTACATGTGTTGAACCATCTCTGCATTCCTGGGATGAATCCCACTTGGTTGTGGTGTATAATCTTCTTGATGATTTTCTGCATCTTGTTTCGTATTATTTTATTGAGAATTTTTGCATTTATGTCCATTAGGGAGATTGGCCTATAGTTCTCTTGTTTAGTTGGTCTTTCTCAGGTTTTGGTACTAGAGTAATATTTGCTTCCAGGAATCACTTAGAAAGACTTGTTTCCCTTTTGATTTCATTGAAGAGTTTGAGGAGTGTCAATATTAAGTCTTCTTTGTATTTCTTGTAGAATTCCACAGTGAATCCATCTGGGCCTGGGCTTTTCTTTGTTGGTAAGACTTAATTATGTTTTCAATTTCATTAATAGAAATTGGGTTATTCAGTAGTTTTACATCTTCCTGACCCAGCTTTGGTAGTTCATGTTTCTAGGAATCTGTCTTTTTCTTCTGTGTTATCGAACCTATGAGGGTAGAGGTTTTCAAAATAGGTGTTGACAATCTTCTGTATTTCCATAGAGTCTGTAGTGATTTCACCTTTTTCAGTCCTTATTGCATGAATTTGAGTTTTTTTCTCTTCTTTTAAAAATAAAGTTGGCTAGGGGCTTATCAATTTTATTTATTCTTTCAATGAAATAACTTTTTGATACATTGATTCTTTGTATTGTTTTCTTAGTCTCTATTGCATTAATTTCTGCTCTGATCTGTATAATTTCTTCCCTTCTTTTGGCTTTGGCCTTGACTTGCTCTTCTTTTTCTAGATGTTTGAGGTGTAGCATGAGGTTGTTTATTTGTGTTCATTCTGTTTTCCTGATGTGGGAACTCAGTGCAATAAATTTTCCTCTGAGGACTGCTTTTATTGCATCCCACAGATTCCAGTAAGTTTTATTTGTATTTTCATTTGCTTGTAGATATTGTTTAATTTATTCTTTAATTTCCTCTGAGACCTACTGATTGCTCAAGAGTATATTATTCAATTTCCATGCATTTGTGGGGTTTTTGCAGTTTCTTTTATCATTAATTTCTAGTTTCATGGTGCTATGATCCAGTAACATGCATGAGACAATTTTAATTCTTTTGCATTTACTTCAATATGTTTGTGGGCTAGTATATGGTCTATTTTAGAGAATGTCCCATATACTGCTGAGAAGAATGTATATTCTGATGTTGTTCGATGGAACATTCTGTATACGTCTACCAAGTCCATTTGTTCACAAGTATGATTCAGTTCTGTTATTTGTTTGCTGATTTTCTGTCTAGTTGATCTGTTCATTGTGTCAGTGGCATGTTAAGGTCTCCTGTTATAATTGTGTTATTGCTTATTTGATTTTTCATTTCTGTCAATACTTGCTTTGTATAACTAGGTGCTCTGGAATTTGGTGCATATATATTTAAGATTATCTCTTCCTCTTGCAGTTTTCCCCTAACTAGTATGTAGTGACTTTATCTCTTCAGATCATTCTTGGTTTGAAGTTCACATTGTCTGCAAACAGAATAGTTACCCCCACATTTTTTTGGTTTCCTGTTGCATGAAGTAGTCTATGAGTTTCCTTTTGGTTTAGATGGGTTTCTTGTAGACAGCATATGGCTGGATGTTGTTTCTTGATCCATTCTGCCAGTCTGTTTCTTTTGATTGGTGAATTGAGGCCATTTAAATTAATGGTTATAACTGTTATATATTGGTTTATTGTTGGCATGTTATTTTTTTGGTGCTGTATCTTTATCTTCCTATTCAGTTTAATTGTTTGCCTTGCTTAGTGTTTTTTTCCTATGTGTATATAGAGTATCTTTCAGTATTCTTGCAGGGTTGGTTTGGTGGTTGTGAAGTTCTTCAGCTGTTCTTTGTCATGGAAATATCTTATTTCTCCATCCATTTTGAAGGACAGTTTTGCAGGTTATGTCAGTCTGGGTTGGAAGTGGTTTTCCTTTAGGATCTGAACTACTTCACTCCATGCTCTTCTTGTCTTCATCATTTGTTTTGAGAAGTCTGCTGTGATTCTGATAGGTTTTCCTTTATAAGTGATCTGTCTTTTCTCTCTAACAGCTTTTAGTATTCTGTTCTTATGGTGGATTTCTGGGATGGTGATTATTATATGTCTGGGTGTAGTTTTATTTTGGTTATGGCTATTTGGAGTTATATACTTCACTGACCTGTATGTCAATTTCCATTCTCGTGTTTGGGAAGTTTTCAGCTATTACTTCTAAAAATAGCCTCTTGATATCATTTGTGCTGTCCCCTTCTTTTTCATTTATCCCTATTAATCTTGTTATTTTTTTTTGCATCATCTTGAAGCTATTGAATTCTTATTTTCTGATTCCTTTCCTTTTCTATTCATTAGCTGCAATCTTATCTTGAGGTTTGAAATTCTATCTTCACTTTCATTGAGGTGGTTTTGATAACTCTCAATAGAATTTTTGATTTTCTGTATATCTTTTGAATCTGCTTCATGCATTCTGTTTGTTTCTTATAGTATTCATTGAGGGATTCTGTCTGTTTGCTTTGTTCCTCTAATTTTTTAACTGTGTCTTCATTAGATATGTTCACTATTTCTTTTACTGCTTTTATCATTTCTTTTACCTGGGAAATTATTTGATTTGAGTTTCTCTATAGCTTTCCCAAGTTGCTTCTTTATTTCAGTTGCTATCATTTCCATCATTTCAGGTATATGGCTTCTTTTTTCTTCTATGTACATGGCTCCTAGGCTTTCTTGAGATGGGCTGGAAGTTTGATATTGCCTTTTGTTCTTTCATTTTGTCATTTTCCTATATTTCCTTGCTTCAAGTGGTATTCAAAAGCTTTTCCCACATGTGTTGGAAATCACTTCCTGTGCCCTCAGCTTTTGGTTGCTGAGCTTGGCCCAGTCAGGCCTCCAGTACCTCCTGAGCCTAGTCCAGTGTTTCGGGGAGTTGGGTGGGAACTCAACCACTGGGAGCGCTGGTCTCAAACTCACCCTGGGACAGCATAGGAGCACTGGGACTCACCTCATGCGGCCCTGGCTCCCTCACTGGTCTTGGCTCCCTGGACTGGAAAGAAGGCCTCTGGGAGTGGTGCACTGAGGCCCACAAAACTTCTGCAGCCCAGTCCAGTGTCTTAGGGAGCTTGGCAGGAATTCAACCTCTGGGAGTGGTGGTCTCAAACTTTCCCCGGGCCAGCACCAGAGCTCTGGGACTCACCTCACGTGACCCTGACTCCCTCACAGGGTCTTGGCTCCCTGGATTGAAAGATGGAAGCTGGGCATGGTGCACTGAGACCCAGGAAACCTCCGGAGTCCAGTTCAGTGTCCTAGGGAGCTGGGCGGGAACTCAACCGCTGGGAGTGATGGTCTCAAACTCTCCCAGGGCCAGCACCAGTGGGCTGAAAGTCCTCCTGTGTGGCCTTGGTCTCTCAGACTGAAAGAAGGCCACTGGATGTGGTCCTAATTGTCAGTTTCTATAAAAAAAGTATGAATTTTTCTTAGAAATGCATTGAATTATAAAATTCAGAAAAAATGGATGTTTCTGTCACTGCATTTTCTAACCTATGACCTAATCCACTTACTTAGATCTTCTTTAATTATTGCAGTAAGATGCTCAGGTAGAGAGCTGGAGTGCAGATGGGGAGATCCAAGAAGGAAGCCTAGCACCCAGCTGTGAGCCAGCTATGGCATGGGCTGGGGCGAGGAGAACAGCCCCCTTCCCCATGAGCAACCAGCTGATTTGGAGGAACTGCATTGTTTGATTGACTTTGCAACTCTAAAGTTGAGCAACTATTTAGAGGACAACAATATACAATATAGTAAGTATTGAAGCCTTCCTACTGTCTTATCACTGTTTCATTCATTTTATTGCTGTTTTATTGTCTTTAAAATTAAACTTTAAAAATGTTCAAGTAGAAGTGTATTGTATGTGGTATTTTTTCTCCAACTCTCTACTACAATCTACTATGAACATAGTAACTGGGCTTTTATTATTCAAACTAAAATCATCTTACTCTTCATTTTACATCCAACAAATGGCTTCTATTACTCATAATAAACATCAAAGTCATTTTAACAGCTGAAAAATATCTATATTATCCATCCCTATCTCCTACTATTTCCTGTTCCCTTTCTAGCAATCATGCTGACCTCCTTCCAGTTTTTTCCTCCTTTTTCCTCTCCTCTTCTCCTCCCTCTCCTCCTCCACAGAGCCTTGTCCTTATTGTTTCCTTTGCCTGTAATGGTCTGGTCCACTCCAAATATTTGGATGCTTACTTCCTTTACTGCCTGCAGGTCAATCCTCAGCTGTCACCAGATCATCTTGCTACTTGACTGTTTTATAAAAAATATGAAAACCATAACTCACTCCCTCAGCACTCTGCCCTTACCCACCCAACTTATCTTGTTATGATTGGCATTTAGATGTCCTCTCAAAGCCTCATGCAGTCATAGGTGGGGTTTTTAGAGGTGGCTGGATCTAGAATGTGTGATGCTGGGATCAAGGATATGATGCTAGGATTAAGGGTGAGTAGCTTGGATAAAGTATTAGGGATGGAAAGTATCACTGCTTGTCGTTTGCTGCTTCTGCCTGCCATGAATTGGTTCTCCTCCATCATACCCCTCTGCCAAGCCACCTTGCCTTGGAGCCAACCAACAGTAAATTTGTGCCTCTACAAACTGTTAGCCAAACAAACTTGTCTTCCTTTAACTTTGGGTTTAGGGCATTTTGTCTCAGCAATGAGAAAAGTAACTAAGATACTGATGAGCTCATACTTCAGTGTGTCGGATGTCACAGCATGTTTGCTGACATCATTCCATCCAGTTTTCAACTTTTTTTATCCTAAAAAGTGTCTCTATTTCTATAATAAATGATTTAGCATCCTGCTTTTACTCTGATTCATTTTGCTTTATGAAAATCATTGTGTATTCAATATACATTTGCCTGTTTTTGTTTTTTAGTTTCCCCCATAGGGATTGTGAATTCCATGAAGTCTTCATTGTTAACTGCTTCGTGTCTGCTCTTCAGAATGTTACTCAGCACATAGCATTCAGTAAATGTTTATTTTACTAAGTAATTCATAAGTCTGTTAGTTGTGTGACTTTTGAGTGAGTCATTCTACTTCTAAATTTCAAGGGACTTTCTAACCTTCTCTAAATCACCTACCTTAAATGAGATGGCAAATCTAAAACACAAGGATTGCTTGTGAATCTCCCTTGTTTACAGCAGTTACATTTATGGCAAGAGTTGCTCCGTGCAGAGGGAATAATGCTTTCCATAAGCTGGAGTAATCAAGTAAAGCAAAAACAAAACAAAACAAAAAAAAAACCCAAAACAAACAACCCTCCCCAAACCAACCAACCAACCCCACAAAAAACCAATCCCCCCAAACCCCTCCAATATTCTAAAATGAGAATTCCCTCTAGCATGTAGTAATTCACCCTATAAGTAAGTCACCAGGGTGACTTGTATGATGAATACAAGCATAAATACTTATTCATAATTTTCTGGCTTCAGTTGCTTCCCATGTTCTTATAATATTAAAAATATTTTTATGGGATGAAATTTTTAGTGAATTCACTGAATGATGATAATGCCCAAATTTCTATCTCTAACCCAGAGCTACTGCTTGAACTCTAGACTCAAATACCCAGCTAGATACTCAACACTTAGGTTTCTAGTAGGTTTCTTATCTCAAATCTAGCATATCAAATTTAAATTCATTTTCTGCCACAACCTTAGACTTTCCTTCTTTCTCATGTCAGTAAATGGTAATTTCATTCTTTGAGATGCTCAGGACCAAATCCTTATGATTCTTTGAATTTCATGGCTCAATGGGTTCATAATTTTTATAAAAAATGGAAGAAGTTTTCCATTTTTCTTTTATGCTGCTTTCTATATTCATTATTTCACCCTCCATCCTGCTCTGTCTATCCACAGCCACATCCATTTGACAACTTGATGTTACTTCACTACACTCATGCTCTAATCCTCCTTCTGAGGATTTCATTGTTGATAGTCTCGGCTGCAGTGTCTCCAAAGTGACCCATCTGCTTTCCTGCAGTATCTAGTCCCCGTCAGTCTCTTTCAGCGTGTTTTCAAAGCAGACCTTGTACTAACGTGCAGTCCTAGAAGTCACTAAAATGAGCTTAGCACAGTCGTTCTTCCTTCTAACCTAATCAAGCATCTGCAATTTAGTTACAATAACTTTTAATGTTTTGTTTGGTAATTCTATCACTTCTATTCTTTCAGTCATTTTTAATTGCTTCCTCTATTTTATTTTATTTTATTTTATTTTATTTTATTTTATTTTATTTTATTTTATTTTATTTTATTTTTTTAGTGGAATATATTTCCTCGCTCGATTTTATGCCTGGTAATTTTTACTGGACACCCGTCACTGTGAATTTAACCTTGATGAGTGCTGGATATCTTTGTACTTCCCAGGATCAAGCCTTTGAACGTCCAAGAGACTACAGACAGCCTATTGATGTTTCAGCTTCCGAAGAGCAGCGCCAGACAGGCGGCCCCTGGTTCCTCCTTAGCCTAGTCGCCCCGCGATCCTCCCGCCCTTCGCTGCAGGGGCCCCAGCGGGTCCCCTCCGGACTGCGCGGACCAGCGCCCCCTGGCGGGCGTCGCCCCGGCCGCCGCGGCGCCGTCTCCTGGCAACGGCAAGCGTAGAGCGCTGGGCCCAACCGCCGGGTTGAGCTAACTGTGGGTCGCCGGGGTGGGACCCGCCATGACCTCCAAACACTCGGAAAAGAAGCAGGTGCCGCGGAAGAACTCGGCGCACGGATACGACAAACTTGAAGAGTAAGGCTCCGCCGCAGGGTCTGCCCGAGCGTGGCGGCGGTTCCAGCACCCCCAGCCCTGCCCGGCAGGTCTCGCCCGCTTCTCTTTCCGCCCCGAAGCCGCGCAGTCCCTGCCTGGCCCGCTTCTGGCCTTGTGGCTCCCGCTGGGACGCCGACCCTTCCCCGCCCCTGCGCGCCCCAGCCACGCGGGCGGGCAGAAGTGGGCGCCAGAAGCGGCGACTGTCTCGGGCTGCTGGGAGGGGGACTCGGTCCGGTTCGATAAGGGGGTGGAGGTGGGTATGGGGGACAGGAGGGGGAGGTGCGGAGGAGGGCTGGGGTGAGAGAGCAGAAGGAATGGCAATGGGGAGAGGGGAGCAAAGAAAAGAAGATTAGGGAGGGAGAGAAAGGAGGGGGTGGAGGAGGAGAGTGGGCGGAGGAGGAGCTTCCTGGATGACTTAAATATTATAAAGATTGTTCTTAAAACACTGGATTGCTTCAGGGGAGGGGATGGAAGGAGCTGCAAACCTGAGAGGGATGAACTCAATAAAACAAATAAGCGAAACATGGGTGAAGTCACAACGAAGAAAATTTTAATGGAAAACGATTTAAAATAAAACGATTTGAAACATAGCACAAATGTGCCTTCATGACTACAGATGTAGAAGAGGACCTCCAAATCCTAAAATCGGAACTGTTACTTTTTCTGTTAGTCAAGGCTAGGGAGAGATGCAGTATCAAACAGTCCCCGACCCCAGTGATTTAGCCCAAGAAGGAATATTTGACAGGAACACCAGGAACTTAATGTGTACAGTGGCGGCTTTGCCTGTACTGAGGCTTCCTGGTTCCTTGCATCTGGTGGTGTTATTTTGCAAGGTGTCCTCCTAGGGTTCCGCCAGGCATCAAGCAGGAAGAGAGGACTATATCTGAGAATGTTTTACAATCCTGAAGAGGAGAACCACACACCTACCCACGTTTTATCCTCCAAGCCACCATGGCATATCAATCAGCCAAACTGGAAAAGAAATAGAAACAAGATTGGAGCTTATTTGGTCAGTCTCTACTCACACATAAAAGGTTATAGTAATTCTAGTTAAAAATGATAGAAGTAAACAAATAAAGACATTCATTCTTTTATTTCATATAAACAGCAGATAAATGCTCTACTTTGTTTAGACACTGTTTCATGTGCTGAATAAAGAGGAAATCATAAAAAGTTTCAACATTCGTGCCACTGTAGGACTTAAAATCCTACTTGTGGAAAGTATAAAAATCAAGAATTTCCTGGAGAGTTGTCGAATGTTATTAAAACGGAGCAATAGAAGAGCATGCAGAGAAAGTGAGTATGGTATACACAGTGTTCAGAAAAGTCCTTCCTCCGCACTCACTTCCAGAAGGTGACATCTGAGGGAGACATTAATGTTCTTGCCATTAAATTCTGTGTTCAGCTGTTTTTATTTCATCTGCCTTAATCTAGCAGCAGCATTTAGGTCTATTGCATATTTTCTCACTTTTTTTGTAAAAAAAAAAAAAAAGCTTCGCTTAGTTTCTCAGGCATCAAATTCTATGGTTTTGTCTCCCCCACACTGTATTAGTTTCTTATTGCTAATAATAGCATATCAACAGCTTAATATCTTACAGTCACACAAATGTATTGTCTCAGAATTCTGAAGATTAGAAGTCCAAAATGGATCTCTTTGAGCTAATGTCAAGGGTTCAGCAGGGCCTTGAGTCTGGAGACTCAAGAAGATATTCTATTTTCTTGCCTTTTTCCAGTATCTAGAACCTTCCGGTAGTCTTTCATTTGTTCAGTTAACTTTTTATTATTTTTTTCTTAGTACATGTTTGTAGTACATACCAATCACATTCTTCATGGGGAATTGGCACATGAACAAAGCACATCTTAATTCTTTCATTTCAATGCTCTATCCATTCTCTCCCTCCTCCCTTCATATCTAAGTCCTTTTCCCTTATGCAAAAGACTTATGTCACTATTTCTTATTATCTGTCTTTTATTTTGCTTTTTATATTTTGGGTTTCTCGTATAACAGAAACCATGTGATACTTAAGGTTGTGTCTGATTTATTTCAGTTAGCATTATGGTCTCAAGGTGCACCCATTTTCCTAAGAATGACAAAAGTTTGTCCTCTTTGATGCTAGAGTAATGCTCCGTTGTATATAAATAGCACATTTTTTATCCATTTGTTTGTTCCCATATTCCTTCATTTCTAAATGAATTCCTTCATTTCTAAACTGTTTTCCACATCTTTTTTGGTCTTCTTTCAACATAATAGCAAAAATAGTTATCATATTTTAGTCGTATCATGTGATAACACTGCTCGAGCTCCTCCTTTGGCTTCCTGTCTCACTCAGACCAGAGACCAGTGCCCTTCCCTTGGCTTAAATCACATTTCTAACTTCATGATTCCTATTCTTTCTGAAATCATCTCCCTTTCCCACCCACCCAGCTTCAGCCCTGCTTACCTCCATATTCTGAAGATAAGCTAACATGCTCTTTGCATCTGGTGTTTATATACCTGTTGCTTCTGGCATCTGGAGCATTGTTCCCATCAACATCCACGTAACTTGAGTCTGCACTGTTCTTAGTGTTACCTTATTATAGGCACTTAACACTGTTTCAAAAATTGCATACCTTCACTCTAAAGTTTCCCTCTCTTGTTTGCTATTTTCCCTTAAAGTTTTCATTTTAAATATGCATTTGTTTTAGTTTATGTGTTTGCTTTGTATACAGAGTCCATAAAATACAAACTGTACAAGTAGGAATTTTAGGGTTTTTTTTCTCCCTACTGCTTATACAAGAGTCTGGAGCAAGATTGTAGAGTCACAAGTAGTTTATTAAAGTCTTGAGAAATTAAACAGGGTTGCTATTTTAGATTTAAATATCATAAATATAGGCAAAAATAATATACAGGGTTTAAAGGTACGGAAACTGATGAGAGTGGAAAATTGGTTAAAATATACTACAAACTTTATTCATATATTTTAGTACTATAAGACTCCGTTAAGTTTTATACTAGGGAAAGTATTAAGAATGTATGGAAAGATTTAGTAACAAAAACAGTCCCTTTAATGTTGTTTATAAGAATGAAAGACTTAGCCAGATGTGGTGGTACACATCTGTAATCCTAGTATTCTGGTGATTGAGGCAGGAGGATTTTACACTAAAGCCCTGCCTGGGAAATTTAGGGACTTGGCAAGACTCTCTCTCAAAATTAAAAACAAACAAACAAACAAACAAACAAGCTAGGAAAAAAGAGGCTCAGAATGTAGTTCAGTGCAAAAGCCTAGGTGAAGAAATTAAAAACAATAAAATCAACCCAACAAATTTCCAAATATAGAAGGTTGGGTAAATGAAATATAGTATTATAGCAGAACCCTCCCCCTACTCCAGAATACCCCAGTTTGTTAGTTGCCCAGGTAATAGTTCCAGTTTCAGTTTTAGTTGCTCTTGTCTCTTAGAAATGCCTAGTCACTGTGATGCATAGCTGGTTACTATGATGCGCAGTATATAAACCAGTCCCTAGTTGTCAAGCATTCTGCCTCTGTACTTCCTGCTTATCTCTAGACCACCAGAGATCAGCGCTTGCTATTCTGGGAATGATACTGATCAGTGCACATTGATGTAAATAAATCTGCCTCCAAATCCTGGATGTCATTTTAGTGTGTCTGCTTGCCATTGCAGTAGGAGGGCCTTCATAATCCCAAATTCCAAATACCCACTATTTGCTTTCTTTTCTTTGTCTTTTTCCTTTGAACCCCCTCTAAACCCTAGTCTTGAAAACTTCACTTACTTTATAGCCTATAGATTACAGTTTAGATGCTTTGCTAGCAGTTAGACTTTAAACAGTGAGTGAACTTTGGCCAAATTCCTAAAAGGCCTCCTGTCCTTTAATTGACTGTAAAACTACAGCAAGAGGATCAACCAGTTTTGTCTCAAGGTGGCCAGACTGCCTGAAACTCACTTCCTGTGTGTCAGTTAACCAGATATGTAAGAAGGTCTTGTAACATTCCAAAGCAATGATGGTATTGTAAAAGTGGTATCCATAACAACCCCCGACCTTGTGAAGTCACATGAGTGTATAAGGAAAACAGAACAAATGCTCAGAGCCAGCAGCTCCAATGGCCTGAGCCTGCCGTTGACTGATGCAGCTCCAAAAATTAAATTCACTTTTTTCTCGACTCTCAGTCTTTCTCATGTGTGCCATTACAGCAGTAAATTATGAAATATAGAATGAAATATTATGTAATTATTAAATTATACATGGATAACCATTCATGGCCATGGGAAATACATAATACTATGCTGCTAATTGGTAAAAAGTAGTGTGTACAAAAGAATATTCAGAATAATTTCATGTTAAAAGAAAAAATGTATATACTGCATATTGTTCTGAAAGGATAAGTAGATGTTAACTGTGTGATGCCTAGAATGGGGTGGGCATGTTTTCCTTATTTAAAAGATTTGTAATATGCAGTTTTTAAAAATGTAATGCTTCCATGGTACTGTTATACCTGAAGAACTCCAAGTCATATTTGTATTGATATTCTAGATGCTGTTACTATTCTAAGTGTGAAGAATTTTTAAGTGTGAATGATGTTTAAACATTCTTATGTGCTCATGATAATACATAATATTCTTCTTGCATCTATTTTTGAGCATCCTGAATTAGTAAGCAAGAGTTAATGTTTAAATATGTTAATTAAATAATTTTTATGGGATCATTTTAGTCTTTAGAAACTTAACAGGTGGGAACTGATTGACAAATGCATGTAACATACTCTTCTGATGAGATAATTAAACTTATGCGATACAATTAATCCAATGTTTTATTTTGGAGGTTTTAATTAAATGCCTCTCTCTCTCTCTCTCTCTCCTTTTGTGGCCCTCAGCCCCCACAATCTGTACCCCATTGGCAGTCATGTACAGTCCAGTTCTGTTGAGCAAAAGAAGGGGAAATTCCAAATCTGGCCAGAATGGAGTGAGGCTGACATAAATGCAGAAAAGTGGGACGCAGGCAAAGGAGGGAAAGAAAAGGACAAAGCAGGGAAAAGCCCTGTACTTGTAAGTAGACTTGACTGTGACTGGACTTCATTTTGGTTTTTAAATTTGTAAGACAGATTTGTTAAAATGAGAGTATGCTCATTCCTCTTTTCTCCAATCACTATTCCAAAGGGAAATTTTGACTTTCTCACCATTTTGTCTTTTCAAGCCTTGGTTCAGAGCTCTGGTGAATTATATTTGTTAATTGGGAGGAAAGAAGTATGATTAAAGACAAACTAAATAAACTAATAAACTAAAGGGAAATTGAGAGAGAAGTCCATATATGGAATAGATTTTGGACAGAATTGAAAACGAGGCAATTAGAGTGGTTTAGAAAATAAGAGTCTATAGTGCATTTGTGACTGTTGTTTGGAGATTATGGGAAAAGTCGCTTTAAAGAGATTCTATGGTGTGATAAGAACTGGATTCCTCATAATCCCCTCAAGGTACATAGATAAAGATCTAAATTGTTCTTTACTTTTTTCTTTTTAAGAGTAGGAAGAATTTACTGAGAAAAAGAAAGCTTCTGTCTGAGAGGGACAGAAGGGGTCCCAGAAAGTGGGTTGCCTACTTCTCAAGGGTGTTTTATTGAGCAGAGCCATGAGGTGAAGTGGGATTAAGGTGGAACAGAACTATAACCAATCAGTAAGATTATAGGTGTAGTCACTTAGGTAATATTTAGCCAGTGGCAAATCATAGGATGGATGTGAGGTGAGACAGAACTATGGTCAACCAATAAGTATACAACAAGTATAGTCGCTTGGATAATGTTGATTAAATAGGGCTCAAATGGGGAAACAAGTCACATAGCAAGTGCACAGGGGCAGACAAGGACTTTCCTGGAGGGGTGGATTAAGGAGGTTTGGCCCTTCAAGGAGATCTATACCTACCTAGAATATCAATCATTGTTGTTCATCCCGAGTAGAGTAGACGTGTAAGTAGTTCTTTTTCTTGAAAAGTGGCCTTCAGTGAATACACCTCCAGCCACATTTGCCTCCTGCATTGATCTTTCAATGGTCCAGCCCCATCTGATTCCCTACAACATTTCTAGCTCACCTAGCTGTCTACAATATTCCACCCTCTGAAGAAGCACATTTAACTGCTATGAGGGGGCCAGGGGCAAAGACAGATCTGGCTTCTTCCACCTGAGGAGGGTTATAGTTGCAATTGGCACTCAGAGATACTCCACAGAAGGTCTATCTGAAGACTCTCACTAGGTGCCAGGTGTTTTTGTCTTGGGTAGATGTACAGCTTAAATCTGGAGGAGACAAGGCCACAGAAAAAATTAAGTATGCATGGGCCAAATAGTAAAATCAACAAGATAATTATGAATATAGGCAACAAGTTTTCTACCAGGAGGCACCAGTAATAGCTTTCCATAAAGAGGATACAGAAAAGTTGCAGGGAATTTCAGAATATGACATGTCATTAACCTGTTGTCTAATATCTTGAACAGCTATTGAAACATTAGCAGAAGGATCAGGAATGTACACACAACATTTTGAATTTATGATTGCACAGCTATCTCCTTGTGCTGCTCCTAGAATGTCTAATGCTATCCAGTTTTGGAGAACAACTTGAATTCTTTATTCAGGAGAGAGAGACCAGCCACTGTGTCATTTAAGGCCAGTTGAATATAGTTAGTTAAGGCCTTGATGTGTTGCATACATGCTCTAAACCTAGGGAAGGGATAAAAATAGAAGCCAAATGATCATGCCAGTGAGACACACTTCTGGATTAACAATTCTATAGGGGGGGTAAGTTTGCAGGTTTGTCAATACTTTCAACACTTCTGCCTTCTAACCATTAAAATCCTAGTGTACATTTTCCTATCCATCCGGGGGTAACTAGGGATATAGATAGGTTCCACATAACCAATGAGTGTCATTGGGGCTGCCCATCTAATTCCAGAGTGATTAAACCAGTTTGTTGCAAACCACTCTTCAGGCTGCAAAGTTATCATGTGTATATCTTGTTCAGGGCAGTGTAGATCCCAAGTATTTAGTAGAGTTAGGCCAGTGAGGATAGAAGTGATTTTTCTGTTCCCAACGTAAGGGGGACTTTCTACTAAGATGTCCTATAATGGGGGTTAACTGTAGGTAATCATCTCATATCTGAAAATAGCCATCTTCATATCTATGGTTGTTGGCCCTCAGGCTAGAACACTTACTTTTATTTAATAAGTGTTGTGATAGAACCTTTAAAGAGGTTTCAGTGGTACTGTTAGAAAAAATTCTATTATGTCCAGGATCATCAAGAGTATAATTTATAGTTCACTCAGTTACCTTGTAATGGTGGGCCAAAGTCTGAACCATTGAACTCTTTCATAACTCATCATTGTAGTTCTGTAGTTTATTTCAGTCATCTCCTTGGAGTGGGGATACTCAACAAGGAAGTCCTGATGTACTGACAAGGGGAGCAGGTCACATATTCAGCAAGATGTTTGTTATAAAGATTCTTCATATTCTTATGCCTACCTTAGAAAGGAATTTCATTCTCCCTGAAATGGTAAAGTGATTAGTAAAAGGGCTAAGAGTTACATCTTAGATTACTTATCTAAAGACTTTGTTTTTTTCTTGAACAAGAATCTTAAGTCTTCTATAGGGTCACAGGAGTATTCTGATAACAGTTGTTCACACACAGTGACACTGTGTGGTTCCTAGGACTTGAGTCTGGTGTGGTGTATCCAGGAGTCCAGGACTGCTACCTTGACAGCTGATGGAGTTGACAGGATCATGGCATATGGTCCTTCCCAAGTTGGTCCTAGGGAAGGAGATGCTGAGGGAAGAGATTTTATCAGTATTAAGTCTCTGGGGGTGGTATATGGGATCTCCCTTTTCTTTAGGCTGAGCTTCCTTTAGTTATTGAACTGTTCATTGGAATTTAGCCAGTGAGTGTGCATCCTTCAGTAAGGCATCTGTTTATCTATGGAAGATAAAATCATTAGTGAGAAAAAGGCATCTGTAATGCATGTCATATGGACCAAGGCCTAAAAGTTGAGGTATATTTCTTTTCTTTTTTTTATTTTATTTTAAAGAGAATAAAACAAAAGAGGGCAGAGCAGAGCAGATCAGAACAGAACAACATAGGCTACACAGTACTTTATAATAAGACAACCAGACATTAACAGTAGCTATCACAATATCTCTTTCTCTGCTATAGTTGAGCATAGTTTCAAATACAATAATATCAACCATAACAGAATTCAAAGAATGAAAGAATTACAGGGCATTCTGAACTGAATAACAGAGAATGATCAATGGCTACTACAATATCTCATTTTAAGTAAAAAATTTTGTTTATACCATCACATATATTAAAATCTTCAAAAGACACATGATAGAACTGATGGTAATAGAAGAAGAGAAGCATGGTAGGACTTATAAGCAAGATGATATTAAATCAGCAATAGCTGTTCATAATGTTTTGTTTTCTTCAAAACAGCTGTTCATACCATCATGCATAATAAAGTCAAACAAAGCAGAATAAAACCATTCCAACTGATGAATGAAAACATTGAAAGGCTTCTAAGCTATGAAATGGGGAATCATGATTACCATAAAATCTTATATACTCTTATCAACTCTCATACTAGGGAGACTATACAGTATTTACACATGTGAGTTTGGTTATACAGTATTTACACATGTGAGTTTGATTTATTTCACTTATGAGTATGGTCTCAAGTTGTGTCCATTTATTCATAAATATCTCAATGTGAGTATTATTTATAGCTCAGTAGTAATCCATTGTATAAAAATGCCACAACTTTTTTATCCATTCCTCAGTTGATGGGCACTTAGGTTGTTTTCAAGATCTGGCTATTACAAATTGTGCTGCTATAAACATGGGTGCACATATATCAGTGTGGTATGATGTTTTCAGTTCTTCTGGGAATATGCCTAGAAGTGGAATAGCTGGGTCAAATAGGACCTCCAGACCCAGCTTTTTGAGGAATCTCTAGACGGACCTCCACAGTGGTTGTACCAGTCTACACTCCCACCAACAGGGCAGAAGAGTGTACTTTCTCCCCACAGCCTCTCCAGCATTTGTTGTTGGTAGTTTTTTCTATCTTGGCCATTCTTTCTGGAGTGAGATGGAATCTCAGTGTGGATTTAATGTGCATTTCTCTCATGACTAATGATGATGAACATTTTTTCATGTATTTATTTGCCATTTGTATTTCTTCATCTGAGAACTGTGTATTCATTTCAGATGCCCATTTTTGGATTAGGTCTTTGAATTTAGAGGGTCTGAATTTTTTTTAATTCTTTATAAGTTCTAGACAGAAGTCCTTTGTCTGAGGGACTGTCCATTAAGATTTTTTCCCAATTTGTGGGTTTTCTTTTCACTCTCTGGAAATCTCTTTTGACATGAAGAAACTCTTTAATAAGATGTGGTCCCTGTTATTAATTCTGGGAAGTATTACCTGTGTTGTTTGATTCTTGTTCATGAATTCTATACCTACCCCTATATCTTTGAGATTTTTACCTACTTTGTCTTCCAACAGATTTAGTGTTTCTGTTTTAATATTTAGATCTTTGATCCATTTAGATTTTAGTTTAGTACATGGTGATAGGCATGGGTCTAGTTTTAGTCTTCTTCATATGGATAGCCAATTTTTCCAGCACCATTTGTTAAAGAGACTGTCATTCTTCCAGTGAACATGTCTGTCCCCTTTATCAAAGATAAGGTTGTTGAGTGAGTCTGTGGTTGTGGTTGTATCTTCCAATCTATTCCACTGATCTTCAGGTCTGTTTTTATTCCAGTACCACGTTGATTTTATTACAGTAGCTTTGTAGTATAACTTCAAGTCAGGGATTGTGATGCCTCCTGCCTTGCCTTTGCTGCTTAGAATTGCCTTTGCTATTCTAGGTCTCTTCTAGTTCCAGATGAATTTCAGGAGTGATTTCTCTAGATCTTTGAGGTATGTTAGTGGTATTTTGATTGGGATTGTGTTGAATCTGTATAATAATTTTTGGAGAATGGCTATTTTCACAATGTTTGTTCTTCCTATCCATGAACAAGGGATATCTTTCCATTTTCTGAGGTGCTCTCTGGTTTCCTTTTTTAAGAGCTGTATAGCTCTTTTACTTCTTTCATGAGATTAATTCCTAAGTATTTCATTTTGGGGGATACTAGTGTGAACAGTGTGGCTTCTCTTATTTCTCTCTCAGTATTTTTGTTGTTAGTGTATAGGAATGCTATTGATTTTTGAGTATTGACTTTGTATCCAGTTAGCTTGCTGAATTATTTATTATATCTAGGAGTCTTTCAATAGAGTTTGGGGGGTCTTCTTTGTCAAATATCAGGTCATCTGCAAATAATGGTAATTTAACTTCCTCTTTTCCTATCTTTACTCCTTTTATTTCTCCTTCTTGTCTTATTGCTCTGGCTAGTATTTCCAGTACGATGATGAATAGGACCAGTGACAGGGTACATCGTTGTCTTATGCCTGATTTTAAGGTAAAAACTTTCAGTTTTTGGCCATTTAACATGATGCTGACTGTTGTTTTGTCATAGATGGCCTTTATCATATTAAGGTAAAGACCATCTGTTCCAATTTTCTGTAAGGTTCTTATCATGAATGAGTGTTGGACCTTATGAAAAGCTTTTTCTGCATCTATAGAGATGATCATGTGATTCTTACTTTTAGTTCTATTGATATGGTGGATTACATTTATTGATTTATGTATGTTGAACCATCCCTGAATTCCTGGGATGAATCCCACTTGGTCATGGTGTATAATCTTCTTGGTGATTTGCTGCATCCTGTTCGCCAATATTTTATTGAGAATTTTTGCATTTATGTTCATTAAGGAGATTGGCCTATAGTTCTCTTTTTTAGTTGAGTATTTCTCAGGTTTTGGTACTAGAGTAATATTTGCTTCCAGGAATGACTTAGGAAGAATTGCTTCCCTTTCAATTTCATTGAAGAGTTTGAGGAGTGTTGGCATTAAGTTTTCTTTGTATTTCTTGTAGAATTCCACAGTGAATCCATGCGTGCCTGGGCTTTTCTTTGTTGGCAAGGACTTAATTACATTTTCAATTTCATTAATAGAAATTGGGTTATTCAGTAGTTTTACATCTTCCTGATCCAGCTTTGGTAGTTCATATGTATCTAGGAATCTGTCTATTTCTTCAGTGTTATCTAATCTATGAGCGTAGAGGTTTTCAAAATAGGTGTTGATGACCTTCTGTACTTCCACCAAGTCTGTAGTAATTTCACCTTTTTCATTCGTTATTGCTTGAATTTGAGTTTTTTCTTTCCTTTGTTTAATAAGGTTGGCCAGGGGCTTATCAATTTTATTTATTCTTTCAAAGAATCAACTCTCATTGATTATTTTTATTGTTTTCTTAGACTCTATTGCATTAATTTCTGGTCCAATCTTTATAATTTCCTCCCTTCTTTTGGCTTTGGGCTTGGCTTGCTCTTGCTTTTCTACATGTTTGAGTTGTAGCATCAGGTTGTTTATTTGTGTTCATTCTGCCTTCCTCATGTGGAAACTCAGTGCAATAAATTTTCCTCTAAGGACTGCTTTCATTGCATACCACAAAATCCGGTAAGTTGTGTTTGTATTTTCATTTGCTTGTAGATATTGTTTAATTTCTTCTTTAATTTCCTCCATTACCCATTGATTGCTCAAGAGTGTATTACTCAGTTTCCATGTGTTTATGAGGTTGTTGCAGTTGATTTTTTCATTGATTTCTAGTTTCATGGCACTATGATCCGATAACATGCATGGGATAATTTCAGTTCTTTTGCATTTACTTAAATATGTTCTGTGGGCTAGTATATGGTATGTTTTAGAGAATGTCCCATGTACTGGTGAGAAGAAGGTATATTCTTATGTTGGATGGATGGAACACTATAAGTCTATCAAGTCCATTTGTTCACAGGTGTGATTCAGTTCTGTTATTTCTTTGCTGATTTTCTGTCTAGTTGATCTGTCCCTTTGTGTCAATGGTGTGTTAAAGTCTCCTGTTATAATTGTGTTATTGCTCATTTGATTTTTCATTTCTGTTAATATTTGCTTTATATAGCTGGGTGCTCTGGAATTTGGTGCATATATATTTAAGATTGTCATCTATTTCTCTTGAAGTTTTTCCCTAACTACTATGTAGTGACCTTCTTTGTCTCTTTGGATCATTCTTGGTTTGAAATTCACATTGTCTGCAAACAGAATGGCTACTCCCGCTTTTTTTTGGTTTCCTGTTGCATGAAGTATTGTTTTCCATCCTTTGACTTTCTTTTTGGGTTAGATGGGTTTCTTGTAGACAGCATATGTTTGGATGTTGTTTCTTGATCCATTCTGCCAGTCTGTTTCTTTTGATTGGTGAATTGAGGCCATTTACGTTAATGGTTATAACTATTATATATTAGTTTATTGTTGACATGTTATCTTTCTGCTGTTGTATCTTTAACTTTCCATTCTGTTTAATTGTCTGCCTTGCTTAGTGGTTTTATCCTACCTTAGTGGTTTTATCCTACCTTAGTGGTTTCATCTGTACCTAGAATGTCTTTCAGTATTCTTTGCAGGGTTGGTTTGGTGGTCATGAAGTTCTTAAACTGTTCTTTGTCTTGGAAGTATCTTATTTCTCCATCCATTTTGAAGGACAGTTTTGCAGGGTATGTCAGTCTGGGTTGGAAGTGATTTTCCTTTAGGATCTGAAATACTTCACTCTTCTTGACTTCATTGTTTGTGTTGAGAAGTCTGCTGTGATTCTGATAGGTTTTCCTTTGTAGGTGATCTCTCTTTTCTAACAGCTTTTAGTATTCTGTTCTTATGGTAGATTCCTGGGATGGTGATTATTATGTGTTTGGGTGTAGTTTTATTTTGGTTATGGCTGTTTGGAGTTCTATATGCTTCACTTATCCAAATGTCAGTTTCCCTTCTCATGTTTGGGAAGTTTTCAGCTATTCCTTTTGTAAATATCTTCTTGATATCATTTGGGCTGTCCCCTTCTTTTTCATTTATCCCTATTAATCTTATGTTATTTTTCTTTGTATCATCTTGCAGCTGTTGAATTGTTATTTACTGATTCTTTGTTATTTTTAAATATCTTTCCTTTCCTGTTCACTGGCTGCAATCTTATCTTCAAGGTCTGAAATTCTATCTTCACTTTCGTTGAGGTGGTTTTGGCAGCTTTCAATAGAATTTTTGATTTCCTGTATGTATCTTTGAATCTGCTTTATGTATTCTCTTTGTTTCTTATAATGTTAATTAATGGATATTATCTGTTTGCTTTGTTCCTCTAATTTTTTAGCTGTGTGTTCACTATTTCTTTCACTACTTTCATCATTTCTTCTTTTACCTGGGCAAGTATTTCTGATTTTAATTTCTCCATAGCTTCCCCTAGTTGCATCTTTATTTCATTTGATATCATTTCAGATATTTCAGGTGTATGGCTTCTTTTTTGTTCTATGTACATGGCTCCTAGGCTTTCTTGGGATGGGCTGGAGTTTTGAGCCTGCCTTTTGGTCTTTCCTTTTGTCATTTTTCTATGTTTCCTTGCTTTGAGCAGTGTTCCAAAGCTTCCTCTGGATGTGTGGCAAATTACCTCCTGTACCCTCAGTTCCTGGAGCAGTTCTGGCTCCCCCACAGATCTTGGCTCCCTAAATTGAAAGGCGGAAGCTGGGTGTGATGAACGGGGCCCGTGGAAACTCAGGCTACAGTCCCTTGTCCTAGGGGGGCGGATATGAACTCAACCGCTAGGAGTGTTGGTCTTAAGCTCTCCCCAGGCCAGCCCACACCGGGCCATCAGTCCCCCTGCATGGTCTCTGCCTGGTGGACTGAAAGAAGGCTGCTGGGTATGGTGCACTTACGGGGTGGAACTTCCAGGACTCAGTCCAGTGTGCTCGTTAGCTAGCCAGAAACTCAATTGCCCGGAGCACAGGTCGTCAGCTCTCCCCAAACCTGCCTGGGGGCAGTGGGACTCACTTCACATGGTCTTAACTCCCCTGCCAGCTCTTGGCTCCCTAAATTGAAAGGTGGAAGCTGGGCGTGGTGAATGGGGGCCCGGGAACCTCGGGCCGCAATCGCGTGTTCTAGGGAGTGGATATGAACTCAACTGTTGGGAGTGTTGGTCTTAAGCTCTCTCCAGGCCAGCCCACACCGGGCTGTCAGTCCCCCTGCGTGGTCTCTGCATCCTGAGGTGAAAGAAGGCTGCTGGGCGTCTGTATTTCTTATTTTAATGAGAGCTAAAGGTAGTATGTGAGGTCACTATAGATGGTCTCCTGAGCCATTCTGTGAAGGTGTCTCTTTAGGGGCTCATTCATTTTTCTAACTTTCCCAATGATTGTGCCTAGCGCCTGAGTGACTGTTGTGTGACTGTTATGTCACTAGCCCTATGTGACTGTTGCTTTAAAAGAAGACCCATTATCACTCTGTAAGCTTTAAGGAAGTCCAATCTGGGGATGATTTTTGAGACTAAAACTTTTACCACCTCTTGTGCTTTTTCTCCTCTACAAGGAAAGGCTTCAACTCAATTTGTGAAGGTATCTACCCAGACTAATAAGTATTGAACTCCTTTATTCTTTGGTATATGAATGAAATCAAGTTACCAGTAAGTCTAGAAACTGTTCTTAAGGGGATGGAATAGAAACTATAACCCACTGGCTGTTAGATCCCTCTATTGATGGAGTCTGATATTTTGTCTTAGTTTCCTTCAGTATTAGCTAAAAAATATCTCCAAAATTTTGATGACTTACGAGAAACAGATTATAACAATTAACACATTGTTTTGACCAATTAAAAATCCTCAAATTCTTATAGATAGACAACAATATGTATTGTATTTATTAAACCAGTCTAAGCATTAATTTGATTTGTTGGCAACCTGGTATTATATATATATATTCTAATATATTATAATATATATACTATTATATATATATATATATATATATATATATATATATATATATAATATATTATAATATTTGGGCAGGATAAAATATCTCTCCCCAGTATGGTAGCTGGACTTTAGGCATAACCAAAAGGAATGTGTGAAAAGGAAGTCATCCCAGTTATAGCTTAAGTGAGTTACCTTTTATCTGGTAACTCCTTTTGTTGAGATATGATGGCTGAAAGGAAGGCCAGCATTAAAATAAAGGACAAGGAGACATGTGCCAGTGTCCAACAATAGGCTGTTTATTTTTTTTCCCTCTATAGCCATGATTACTGAGGACTCTTCCATGAAGATGACAGGTAGAGACAGTATAGCAAGAGGGAATGGGCAGAGTGTCCTGAGGACCTTTAGTCTTGTTAAACAAGTTAAGAAGATGAATCTGAATTCTGAGGCTTCCGCCTCAGAGTGCAGTGTCACTTCCAGTGGCCACTGTTTGTTTACTTTTGGACATGTAAACATGATGTGTTCCTCCACTTATCAATTATGATTTTAGGCTCTTTTGAGTCTTTTTGTGGTGATTACATGTCCAAATTGCATTGAAAACATGACTCACTTTTTTGATGCAGCAGCTCATTTAAAAATATCTATCAAACAAAATAAAATTTTCAAAACACAAATTGCCAGAATGACTAGATGAACTATGGTGTCTTTATTTTATGTAAAGCATTCTAAAATGGTGAATATTAGCATTTGCATTTTGTGTGCAAAATATAGAAGCATAAATGGCATGACATGTCGGTAATTTTTTCTCAAAAATTTTAATAAAATAATTGCCGAGTCAGTACATGAAGAGCAGTGCCAATATTAGTGATTTATGAGAGAATGCATTCTTTGAACCATGCCTAAAATAAGTGTAAACTGTTAGATTTAATGGGTTCTAAACCTTGTTGGTACAAATGAAAGTTGCGTATTTTATACATGTTTAGCAACAATTCAAAACTTAGGAGTTGTGTGTGTGTCTCACTCTGTATAGCTTTCAGAAGTTATGTTATGAGGATAGATTGTGCAGATCCTCAGTTAAGCAGCTGAACCTTGGGGAAAGACCTACAGATAAGTCACTCTAAAGTGTGGAGATACAATAGGGACAGGAAAAGCAGAAAGTGCTTGAAAACTTTAACATAGAGAAGTAGGAGTAGCCTCATTAGATAACTGCGAAATAATTTTACTAATATCTAGAAGGTTGGGTTGAGTATCAGATTATTAATGCAAGCAGAAGTCTATTAGAAGGGAAAAGCAGGCTGGAGCAGTAGCAAATGTGCTGGTCATCTGGTGTCCATTTCATTTTGGGGTGATATACAAAATAGACAGGCCAAACATCAGCCCCCACAGTAGATAATATGGTGCTTACTCTAAGGAGTCATATGCATGGTTAAGGAGGCCTGAGGCTAACTCATACTATGAACAGGGCCAATCCAGTGGAGTGGGACACTTGAGAATCTTAGTCAGAATTCCATTTTATCATGTCAGCGTTCAAAGGTAGGAGAACACCAGCTCAAACTACAATACAAAGTGGTAAAATCTGGAATAGAACCTTGCTGTCCAACTGTAGTTGTCCCAAGACTCAGCATCCATGGACTCACAAAGCCTCTCTTTAGTGAGTGGTGAAGTATCCAGGCTTTGTGATTGCATCTCTGTGGTATGATGGCACAGTAGCTGTTGGTCCCAAATTGCAACATCCATGTTTTACTCTTAGTTGCCTTAAACATTGAACTCTAGAAAGTATCCTTGGAGTTTTGCAAATGGCTCTTTCTCTAGCTGTGAAGCTAGTCATCAGACAACCAGCATCTGATGAGCTAACACTTTGTTCTCTTAAGTCTAGTGGCAGGTTTTCCAGCTAAGTCATGGCAACTACAGGATGTAGTGAGTGAACTGGATTGCAAAGTATATAACAAAGACATGAAAGAAGATACAAGGAATACCTGTAAAATGAAATGACATGAAAAGGTGATCATTCACTTCTTAATATGATATTTTCAAACCTTGGAGAAAAGGGAATCTCAGTAAGACTTTTTTCACCCTTTTTCACCCTTTTTGAGGACCTTCAAGGCATGAAGAACAGAAACCAAGCAAAAGTAGTGTCCCTGAGCCTGTGTCAGTTTTTCCAGGCTGGGGGGACAGAAGGTATTGTCTGGAACTGCCAAAGTAATTAAACTTGAGCTAAAATCCAAGGAAGGGGTAACTGCAGAGAAGTGATCTAAATTTTTTCATCTAATTAAAAAGTTTTATTTTAAGAGATTCACTCAACTCTTAAGCCATATGTATGAAAGGCAAGTTGTGCTAATGAATTAAAAAGTAGCATCTTCAGAGGCCTGGTAACTAAGTAGTTTTGCAGTGCTATGAAGAGATGGAATTTAGGGTACCTTAAGGTGAAAGGACCCTGATAAGCACTCCAGCCTTTCAGATAGTACCTAGGAATAGGCATAGCATTTGATAGGAAGTGTGGCAAACCAAGTTTCACCAGTTCTACCTAGACCTGAGAAAGAGTGTTAACTGTGTCAAGCAAATGTGGAACTCTCCTGCCAAAAGGAAACAAATTCATCTGGAGGAAGATATCATTATCTAGAGTCTGTTTTTATTTTTATATGCAGTTATATCATTCAATCCAAAATTACTAACCTCAAAGAGAAAAGAACCAAATGAGTGAAAACTAAGAGGAAACATCAAATAATAGAAACTGACACAGGTAACTTCAGATTTTTCAGATAGGAAACATTAACTAAATGAATATTTGTAAGAAAGAAAACAATGTGAGGGAGTTGCAGAAGTCTGCAATAGCACCTTGGAAATTTCAGGTTTTCAGAGTCATTCTTTGGGCATTTGGCTAGAGGCTGACTGCCTTTGTCTCCAGTGTCTTCAGATTCCAGTGTCTTAAATATGACAATAAACCATATGTTTCAGATAAACATATACACCTAAAATGTTTAGGAACTGGCCACTGTCTTCAAATATAACCTATTTCTAAGGCCACACCAGATTTAGAGGAAAAATATAATTACTGCGAAAACCACAATACAATGTTTTTTTCTTCCTATTTCTCTTAATACGAGTGACATTTAGCTGCCCTTTTCCCACATAGGTAATTTACACTCCTCAAGAACTTTATTCATACTCTTAGCATGTTTCATGTTATTTCTTGTAAGGGGTCTTTTCTTCCTAGAGCTTTCCAGCTCCGAGAACTCCTACATAGTAATGACCTGAAGAGTCTTTAGCTAACTAGATTGCTACCATTTGAGAATAGATACTTGAATATCATTTCTTTTCCAGAGTTCATTAATTGACCCTTAATAAAGTTAAAAAATTAACCAATTCATTGTATTCTTTGGCATTTACTCTAGAGAAATAAAAATTTTATGTTCACACAAAATTCTGTAACCTATATACATAAATGTTCTTAGCAGGTTTATTGGTAGTATCCTAAACTTGAAAATAGCTTACATATCCTTCAGTGGGCAAATGATATATAAACAAATATGTACACCATGAAATGTTACTCATCAATGAATAAAAACAAACTATAGATACATGCAACCATTTGGCTGAGCCACTAGGGAATTACGCTGAATATTTCTCTTATGAAAGAGAAAAAAGGTAGTCCAAAAGATGTCATGCCATATAATGTTGTGTAATATTACTGGAATGATGCAATTATAGAACTAGAGAATAGATTAGTGTCTGTCAGATGTTAGGGTAAGAGTCTGGGTGGGGCTGGGCTGGTTAGTGTGGCTTTGAGAGGCATGGGAAGGGTCCTTGTGCTGAGCCTGCCCTGGGTGTTGACTGCATCAAGGTCAGGGTCCTGACTATGATACTACACAAGAGTTTTTACAAGATGTTTCTGTTGGAGAACTTGGGTTAAAGAAACCCAGGAACTCATTATTTTTCCCTACAACTGCATATATGAATCTATACAATAATGATCTCAAATGAATAACATTAATTTTAAAAATTAACAAATGAAAATCAGATCAAAATCCCAAGTTTTAAGGGCGGAGAATATGGCTCACCCAGCAAGTGTGAGGTTGAGTGGAATTCCTGGTGCAAAAAAGAAATTTCCAGCTTTCATTTACACATAATCTTGTTTGTGATTCCAACAGTAACAGTTCTCAGTCATCTCTACTCAAGTAAAAACAAAATATTTCCAGTGTTTCCACAGACTCATCTGAAATAGTTTCCTTTACACCTAACAGTTCATGCATTTTTGGGTCACAGAGAGAAAGAGAGAGAAACTTAGCTACTCAATGCTCGAAATGACATAGCGTTGTTAAATTCAGTATTCCCAAGTACTCCGTGAATTGGTTCTAATGATAAACATACAAACTACTCTATGAATGCTTATTTGTTGATCAAAGCTGTATATTTACATCAATTAGGATTGAGTTGTTTTACGTTGATAAAACCATAGAAAAAGAAACAATTTTTTTATATAGCATTTTTTCGAAGATCCTGAAGAAAGGATTGAATTGCCACCATCATTGAAAATTTATTCCTGGAAACGTCCACAAGATTTTGTGACAAATCAGGTAAGAAGTATTTTTACTGTTAAAGAAAATACTGATTAGCTATAGGGATGGAATATCCTACAAATACAGATTTCAATTTTTAAATGATTTAGAGTAAATTTTCTTATGGAATATAGTAAAAATAAATTGGTCTTTTGCATTTAAATCAGAAATCAATGTTCATCAGGATAGTTTAGTAATTTTTATACTAGTTTCCATGAGATTATTAATTTTTTGTTTAGAATCTTGAATTTTCTACTTTTCCCTAAAATGTCAAAAGATAGCCTGGAGGTCTATTTTCTCTGATGTTTATTAGCATTAATTTTGTAGTCCAAGAGATTTATACGTGGATTTTTCAATTCAGTGGATTTTTAAAAGACTCATATCTGATGGAATTCATATTGCCTATTTTCATGAAGTGTAATCAATATCAAGTGCATATTGATATTAACTACATTATATTGGTATCACAAATAGAGGTGGTAAAACCACCTTTATTTTTTGCCTCTTATGCTTAAACATTTGAGTGATTTTGACTGGGACATCACCTGAGAAACCTTCCTTCAAAACAACACTTTCATACTTTAAAACTGTGGCCATGATAGTCTAAGTTTCTGTCTCTCTCTGTTTTGTTTTTTTGTTTTGTTTCTTGAGACAGTATCTCACTTATTCTGTGCTGTCCTTGAGCTCATTAGGTAGCCCAGGATGGCCTTGAATTAACGGTGATTCTCTTGCCTCAACCTCTTAATGCTAAGATTCAGAAGGCTATTTTTGTCTAACTTCTGAATAGTTATATTAGTTTGAGTGTATTTCTTATTTTCAGGGATTTACTTATTATTAATGCTTTTTCCCCCTATTCAATTGTTCTCACGTTATCTATCTATCTATCTATCTATCTATATTGTTACCAGGAATAGAACTCACCACTTTGACCTCGTGCTTGCCATGCAGGTTCTGTGATCTATATTCATAGCCCTCATGCATAGAAGATTACTAGTTTATATTATTGAGTATGAATCAAATGGTTATAATGGAGCTGATTTTTCTAATACATTTGTAGAATCTATTAAAACTGTCTCGACACAAAGTGATTCTTTTACTAAAAGTTTTAACCTTCATCAACCATGCTAATAATGCAAAACAAAGCAAAACAAAAAACAGAAATCTTACCTTACTGGTAAAGAAAGTTGATTATACCTAAATTCAATAAGATTTACTAAAGTGAAAGAATAAAAATATGTACTTTCTGAATACCTACTTGTAAAAGATTTTCAGTAATTCAAACATTCATGAACCATGCTTTTAAATTAAATTTAAGCTGGCGTGGTGGTGCATGCCTGTAATTCCATCCTTTGAGAGGCTGATACTGTGAGTTCAAGGCCTGACTGGGCTACCCAATGAGTTCAAGGTCAGTCTGAAGTACACAGTGAAACCCTGTCTCTGAAAAAAACAAAAAAATTTAATGTTTAGTAACATTGACATGAATATGAATTCTGTGATACCAATATAATGTACTTGATATTGATACAGTATTAACATAAATCCATGGTTTACACTTCATGCAAATAGGCAGTATGAATTCCATGAGGTAGGAATCTTACATTTGAGTAAGTAGAAATGTTTTCTGAACTGTTTTTTTCTTATTCATATACTTTAATTCTGAAAGATAGAGATACTTTTGTAATAAAATTCATTGTTGCTCATGACATCTCTACCTATATAATGCTGCCAGCTCCTTCTACAACTAACTTTGCCCTCCCTTTGCAAAGATGATTTCTCCTGACTCGTCATGATGGAATATGGGCCAGGCCAGACAGAACTGAAAATATGGCAAAGTAGGAAAGCTTTATCTAGCAGGGTGTTTTTCAAGCTCTAATGATTAGGTTCATAGTGATTACTGTTTACAGTGATATTCATTAAATGTGTACATATATAAAATTGAAACAAAAACCTCACTAAACAGTAATGATCATATGTAAGATGTACTGTATTATATCGTTTCTCTCCCTCCTTCTCTCTGCAGTCTTGATCCACTAAGCTGATCTTATGAATCAGTAATTTCAACTCATTTTAATAAATGCAGTCCAATCTAGAACATACCATAGAACTCTAAGTCAAAGACTAAATCAAAAGACATGATTTAAGTCAGAAGCTAGGTTTAAAGATCTTAGCATCCTGGCTTTGAAGTATTGGGGTCATCTTGAGTTGTTCCAGCCCAAAGGAATAGTAAGCTGTGATCACAAGGTTATAGGCCAGATCTGATTAGGTTTTGAGCATGAGACATTAGGAGTCTAGACCCTTGAACATTGACTTTATTGAACCTTCTAAGATGTCTCAAGATTTATTCTGTCTAGGTGCATGTGTAAGGAATAGTGGTACTAAAATACCATTGTTAGAGTTCTTTATATTGATATTTGTTATCTTCTACAAAGTCAGTTTCTATTGTTTATCTGTCAGCAGATACATGTTAAGTCTAATGCTTCAAATTTTGGTATCAAATACTTAATCTATAACTAGTTGATTTTATTGCACACTCATACTGTGGAAAATTATGGGCATCCTACTGTAGTCAAACCAGAATAAATTGTGTTTATCAGAATAGTCAACCCATGGCTTCAAGATAGTTTTAGGTAAATTTTTCTTTAACATAAATTATTTTATTGACTTTTTGAGGTGCTGTTTATATTGGTGATTGAAGGTAATTGATTATATTACCATCTATAAAAATTTAATTCTGTAATAAAAACATTTGTGTGTTAGTTTAAAATGCTAAATATATAAGCTTTGATAGGTATTTTAGCTCATTTAAAAATATTCCAAGTCATATTTTTCTATTATTTTATTATTTTTAGAAATTATAAAATGTGACAGGATTTAAAGTTGAAAAAGATTTTAAAAACTTTTATGTCTAATACTTTTCATCTGAGATAAAATTTTTTTTTCAAATTTCAAGTAATAGCAACTTCAAGTCTTTTGATTTAGTATTTGACTTAGAGTTCTGTGGTAACTTATATGTCTAATATTTTTCATCTGATATAAAATTTTTTTCAAATTTCAAGTAATAGCAACTTCAAGTTCAAATCACTTTTTAAACTGTGTGTACACATGCTGTTTATCTGCATATATTTTATTTGTATATTAAAATACTATATTTTACCATCATTAAATTAAATTAATTTCACCTACAGTTCTAAGTAAAGATTATTTAGTGATCACTTATTTTTTATTTATTCTCATTCCTGAGTTTGAGAGAAATGAAATCAGGTTTAGATTATTTCATTAAGCTATAACTTATTAAGTTATGTTTCCTGTATCTTTCTTATCAGATATATCTATGTATATGTTTTTATTTCAGACTCCAGTAGTTGTGAAAGATGAGATCACATTTGATTTGTTTTCAACAAATGAACATTTATTCTGCAGTGAGGTATGTAGGAAATGTGAACCAAAGTCCCCTTGTGGAATGCTTTCCAAACCTGGGGAAATATCTCCCAGGCAGCCAAGCTCAGCTTTCTCTTGCCTGCCTTTAAGTTTTAATATAATAGAATTTCTTTTCAAACTTTTTTGAAATACAATTGAAAATTAAAAATTATATATATTTAAGGTATTTAGTTTGATGCTTTGATACATGTATATAATGTGGAATAGTCACCACAACTAAGAAAATTACCTTACATATTTTTTTATGATTCTATATATTTTTGTACCAGGAATCAAGCTCAGGACCTTGTGCTTGCCAGGCAAGTGCTGTGCCACTGAGCTATATTCCTGGCACATATTTTTGTGTGTGAAAAGAGCACTTAAAATCTACTGTTTTAGGTCACTTTTTGTAAAAATCATCAGTGCTCTTAGAAGCATTGTGTTTTTGTCTCCCTTTCTTTTTCTCCCATTTTTTGTTTTTATCTCCTTCTCTGTTATTCATACATACAGCTAAATGAAAGTTAGTTGCAAATGGAGTTCAATTTTATTAGACCTTTTAGTTTGTGTTGTGATTGTATTTCCTGAAAAAAAGCAAGACTTAATGATTTTATTTTGTAGTTTACAAATCAAAATGTGGAATACAGTATTTATATAATTTAATACTATCAGAATTAGGCTTTTCCACACCCTCCCATTGTAGTACTTGTAATTAAGAAATAACCAATTAACACTAATGTCCTTTGTTTTTAGTTGATGAGATGGATTATCAGTGAAATCTGCGCAGTCTGGAAAATATTCAATGGCGAGATTTTGAGCAATTATTTTAAAACGGCTTCTGGGGAAACTCCTGTTCTCTTCTGGAAACCTTGGGAACATATATATTCCCTGTGCAAGGCTGTGAAAGGCCATATGCCTTTGTTCAATAGCTATGGGAAGTATGTGGTGAAACTTTACTGGATGGTAAGTTCAAGTTTATGTATGTTGCAATTTGGGTCTTTCATATGGAAATATATTTGTGAAACCAAAGACAAGGCTGGAAAAAATGTATTTTTTTGGAAATCTCAGGCTGAGCCAATCATTTAGCCCATCTCTTTTGGAAATTTAGCCTAGCTGGGGTTCTTGATTCCCTGACCACAGATCAGTAACCAATCTGTGGCCTTTTAGGATCAAAGCCACACAGCAGGGTGAAGCTCACACAGCAGGACATGAGCAGTGAGTGAGAAAGTGAAGCTTCATCCGTATTTACAGTTGTTCTCCATCACTCATACTACCCCTTGAGCTCTGTAACCTGTCAGGTCAGTAGTGACCTTAGATTATACAGGAATGTGAACCTTTCTATGAACCACACGTGAGAGATCTAGGTGGTGCTCTGCTTGTGAGAGTCTAATATCTGATGATCTGAGATAGAGCTGAGGTGGTGATGCTAGCATTAGGGAGCAGCAGCAAATACAGATTAACACTAGCAAAGATGTTTGACTGCATAGAGACCAAAATAAATCAGTTGTTTGAAGACTCATATCAAAACCTTATCAGTCAGTGGCAAGTGACAATTAAACTGCATTTGGTGTCAGGCTTTCAGGTGGCAAATGAATTGATGTACTTCAGTTTTATAGCTGCATCTGACGGTATGCTTTAAGTCAAAATCCAACACTTAGTATACACCCACCCATCATTTTATTTACCACTTCCATCGCGGCCTCTTTCCTGCACTGCACACTTGTCTCAGTCACAGTTTTGGTAAGTCCACAAGCTAACTTGATCTAAAATGAGCAAAACACAAACGTCATTTTGAGAGCTTCTTTGAAAATGGAAAAGATCCAGTAGTGAGACAGCAGAAGACAAAAAGAAAGCTGAATTTAAAAGAAAATATCAGGAGTCTACTTAAATTATGGGATCATTGTAACAGGTAGTTCATTCTCCAAGATTTCTTTGTATAATGTATGGCAATATGCTATTCAATGAAGTCATGAAACTTTCTAAACTGCTTTGCTACATGGAGACCAAGGACTCTGCAATTAAAGCAAGCTTTTCGAGTTTTTGAAAAGGAAGAACAGAAGCAATTATTGAAGGCCACTGCTTCATCAGATTTGTCTGCATTACAAACATCATTCTCTGTGGATGATCACATCACTAAATCTAATATTTCCCTTACTATTGGTGGGGCACTGATCCCACCTACTGCTCGATATTTGTCATGGACTTTTAGGAGAAGCTGCAGTTCAAAAAATGGCATGTGTGTTCCTTTTTTAGCTAGTACCATAGCTAAACAAATTGCTGAAACAGCGAAGGATATTGAGGCACAGTTGTTAGACAGGGTTAATGATTCACCATGTAATCCAGGTAGATGAGTCTTATTCATATTGACACCAGGGCAACAATGCTTTTTTTGTATGATATAATTCCAGAAGGGTATAGATATAGAATATTTTATGTCCGATTTTGTTACTAACCAGTACTACAGCTGCAGAACTATTCACATCTTTGGATGATTATGTATTAGGAAAGCCGAATCAGTCATTTTGTGCCAGTATGTGTATGAATGGAGCAGCTGCCATGCCTGGGTGACTTTCTGGTTTCACTGCTTAGGTCAAAGATGTCACTTCTGAATGTGCATCTACTCACAGTGTCATTTATAGAAAGATACAAGTGCATTATAGAAAAATGTCACTTGGACTTAGCACATTTTGCAGAATATGATTAAAATTATTGATCACATTAAAGTATATGCCTTTAACACATTTATTTATGCAGCTCTGAGGAGATGGACACAGAACACACACATTTTCTCTCATATACAGAAGTGAGTTGGTTTTCTAAGGTAGATTAGGGGCCAGAGTTTTGGACTTAGTACAAGAGCTTTCTTTTAGAAAAACAGTCACTGCTAGCAGCACATTTCAGTGACATAAAATGAGTGACAAAACTTGCTTATGCATGTGACATGTTCAACCTGCTTAGTCTATCATGTCAAGTAAGAATGACAATGACTTAAGAATAAATAAGAGAACACAATATCCAAATGACAGCAACATTGTATTTATTAAATAACAAATTTAAAGTCTAAAGTGTCATTATATAAAGTGGCTGCATTCAAAACCAAACTGGAATTATGGGGATAATTAGTGAACACTGAAATTTTTGGCATTTCAAGCAGCAAGTTTTTTTTTTAAATAAACACTAAGAAATCACTAGTTGATAAATTATATATTGTCATCTTAGAAATAGTTGTTCAAGTTACAAAATTAAAGCATAAAAAATGGACAAACAGTGAGAGTGCAAACAATTCTGTTCAATGATCCAACAAAAACTTAATAAGATGGTTATCTATTTTACACATTTAAACATACCTGCAGTTATATCCTTTAGAGCACTTTCTTTCCCACAATAGCATTGGGTCTTATTACTCCTACAGTTTTTATTACTTTTTACACTAGAGACACAATGTGATATTTAAAAATGATTCTTATTTATTTCACTTATGAGGATAGTCTCAAGTTGCCTCCATTTACCTATGAAGGCCTCAAGATCATCCTTTTTATAGCTGAGTAATATTCCATTGTATAAAAATACCATATCTTTTTCATCCATTCTGCAGTTGATGGGCATTTTGGTTGTTTCCAAGATTTAGCTATTACAAATTGTGCTGCTATGAACATGGGTGCACATATATCACTATGATATGACCTTTTCAGTTTTTCTGGGAAAATACCCAGGAGGGGCATAGCTGTATTGAATGGAACTTCCAATCCTAGTCTTCTGAGAAATCTCCATAGTGATTTCCATAGTGGCTGCACCAGTCTAGACTTCTACCAACAGTGGAGCAGTGTTCCTTTTTCCCGCAGCCTTGCCAACATTTGATATCAGTTGATTTCTTGATGGCAGCTATTCTTTCCAGAGTGAGATGAAATCTCAATGAAACAGCAGAGGTTTTGCAAGGGACTAAGCCAGGGCTTTTTTCTTCCAGCTGGTGCATATACACCTATCTCAGTTTTCATAAGAGTTTGAGCATTACTTCCCAACTACAAAAGACTCCTGAACTGGGAAGGAATAGGTCCTCAACCCATTTGTGAAGAAACTAGGTGAATTAACTTGGAGGATGAAATGTTTGAGATCTCAAATGACAGTGGCCTTAAAAGTATGTCTGAGATAACTTTGCATATCCACATATTCTTGATTAAAGTCAAGGGGAAACATACTGAGAGTTGTAAAAGCACTAGGACATCTTCTTTCATTTCCAGCATCCTGTCTTTCAGAATCATGGTTTTCTGCAGTGACAACAACCAAAACAAGATTAGAGAGTATGTTGGACATAAGCAACACATTTTGGGTGCTCCTAGCAGAGGGAACGATTTCTGCTAACCCAGAAATCTACCAAAATATTTCATCTGGAATGATCTGTCTCTCAGTGAGAGTATGTTGGACATAAGCAACACATTTTGGGTGCTCCTAGCAGAGGGAACGATTTCTGCTAACCCAGAAATCTACCAAAATATTTCATCTGGAATGATCTGTCTCTCAGTGAAAGTTTAATAGCATCCTCACAAGCCCAGTGAGGAACAGGAGGAAACTGCTAGACTTGATGTTCTGTCTGACCACCTCACTTCCAACATTGTCCTGTAAAATAGCAGCCCCAAACCTATGTGACATTAGGAACCTTATCATGGAAGTATCATGGAAGACAATATTTCCATTGACAGGGGCAGATGGGGATGGTTTTGGGATGATTCAAGTGCATTACATTTATGTGCACGTTGTTGCACTGTAATATGTAATGAAATAGTGATACGACTCACCATAATGCAGAATCAGTATGATTCCTGAGCAGATTTTACTGCAACTAGATGGTTCCATCTGGGGATAATGATTTTAAATTTTTTATTTAATAAGTGCAATATTGTTATCATTTGGGTATTATGCTCTCTTAGTTACATTATCTCATCAAATTTGAGGTTAATGTTTGGCATAATGGATAATTTTTTTTTTATTGGTACCTGGGATCGAATTCACGACTGCACACTTGCAAGGCAGGCACATATGCTGCTGAGCTAAATCCCCAACCCCTTTTTTTACTTTAAAAAAAATTTTTTTTTATAATTTTGGACAGTTTCATGGACATTTTTGGTATTATGTTTTATAACTCTGGTTTCTAATTAATTTTAGTGCATAGTCTATTTAGTAGATAGTCTACTTAGATTAGTAGATATTTAATAGATAGCAGATAGTCTAGTAGAAGATAGTAAGATAATCTATTTTAGTAGATAGTCTATTTAGATTAAATTCCTGGCTCATCTTGGTGGACTGGCTTATCAAATACCAATTGAGTTTACAAAAAATCTATTGTGCTATTCTGTCTACCATGTGCTATTTTGTTCCTGCAATGGGTAGTGGATGGAAATGAATTCCGCCGCAAGCTCTATCTGGACAGGGTGCTTCCTGTTTGTTTCAGGAGGAGAGTGGCAGTCTTAGCTCTGTTCAGTAATTCACTGGGGAGCATACATTATTAATTCATTTTATGCTTTAGGGTGGGCACAGAGTCAGAGACCAATCCTTGGGCTCTGTATAGGGAGGAGTGCCACCCCATTACTGCAGTGTTTAAGGAAGTGAAGTTAGGTTTCAGTCCACCTATATAATTTCCATAATTCAACTATTTGCTGAAATCTCTGTCCACTAGTTACTTGTTTCTTGATCTTTTCTAATTGTGACTTGTGCTACTGATTTAAAACTTTTTGTATTATCCTTTCAGCAAGCTCATAAGAGTAAGAGTTAGCTATGTTCACCAGGAACTCAAGTGTTAAAAATATTAAATTTGAATGTGGTTATATTTTAAAGTATTTTTGTAACATTTATGTATTGAAATTTATGTTTATATTGGTAATTTGTATTTTTAAGAAAGGAAGGTTACCTCTTAATAAGCATGCTAAATAATTAAACATTTTGTGCATTGGTTTTTCTTTGCCTTTTGGATATGTGTGTGTGTGTGTGTGTGTGTGTGTGTGTACCAGGGATCAAACGTACAACCTTGCATTTGCCAGGCAGGTACTGTGCCACTGAGTTATATCCCTGACCCAATAATTAAACATTTTGATAGTCTTTTAAAATGATGATGTTAGCCCAGTAAACTTTTATTTTTTTCTCTTTCTTTTTTTTGGTACCAGGGATCAAACTCATGACCTCACACTTAACCAGGAAGGCGCTTATGCCGCTGAGCTAAATCTCCAGCCCCCCGTAAACTTTTTAAAAAATTCCAGTATATCATTTATATATAATAATAAAAATACCAGATGCAAACATAATTCAGTGTTTTATGATGAGATCTCATAAATTATATATAGTCAATTTTAGCTTCTATAACAAAATACCACAGCTCAAGAGGCTTGAGAATAACAGAAATTTATTTCTCACAGTTCTAGTGATGAAGATGTCCAAGATTAAGGCATTAGGTGATCTGATGTCTGTTGAGGACCTGCTTCCTAGTTCATAGATTGAGGCAGAAAGGGAGAACTCTAGTCATTTCACATCTTAAAAGGCACAAATCTCTTTCCTGAATGCTCCAACCTCATGACATAATCACATGCAAAAGGACCCTCCTGTCAGTACCAGCATATTGTGTATTAAGACTTTAACATATGCTTTTAGAGAAGAAATAAATATTCATCTATAGCTATATATAATATCTAATGCCATGCATATTATATATAATATTTATTTTGAATAAGATTTGAGGAAGCTACCAATGTGTAGTATAAATGAATACAAAATATTCCCAATAAAATGGTTATACGTTTAAACTATTTTAGAAATGTATATAATACTGAAAATCTGTCCCTGTGTAGTATTTTTGAAATAGATTTATTGAGGTCTGATTCACTTAACGTAATTCACTCACTTTTTTTGTTTTAAAGAGCATAAAACCAAGGAAAATAAAATGGAATAAAATCAATCAAAATAAACCAGTGTAAGTGATACAGGAGTTCAAAACCTTACAAAATCATGACTAGTTACCATTATGCCTTTTGTTGTCTTCAGAATAGCTGCAGATACCTTTGGACATAGTAAAAATTGAACAGAACAGAATAAAATAGAAACAAGAAAAACAAAACAATGAATGCAATAAAGGACTTCAAAACAAGCCAATAGTAAATCCGAAATGGCTACCATAATATGTCTCGCTATCTTTTAAATAGCTGCTGCTGCCATCAGATTTAACGGAACCAAACCAAACAAAAGAGAATAAAACTCAACCCAACAAAACAATGAAAGTGATATGGTTTCCAGGCAGGGATCCCTTCCTAGTGAGGCCTGGCTCTCTCCCTCTGCAGTCCATGAATGGTGCAGACTCACGGAAAGAGGCTTGGGTCTGGCTGTCCTCATGCTGGCAGTAGCCCTCACATGGTGCTGGTTTCCAGGCGGGGATCACCTCCAGGTGAGACCTGGTTCTCTCACTCTGCAGTCTGTGAATGGCACTGACTCACAGAGGGAGGCTTGGGTCTGTCTGTCCTCACTCTGGCACCGGCCCCCCCATGGCCATAGTTCCCTCGTTTAAAGTGTACAATTTAGTGATGTTTAGCAGTCAGAACATTCTGAACTGAAAAAGTGTTATCTTTGATCATCCGTAAGAGGTGATATTTGTTGAACTGCTCTGGTTAAACTTCCGTCTACTTAAAACTTCTCTCTTTAGGAATTCAGTGGAAGTTTCAAAAAAACAGCATATTTTTCCAAGTAGATAAGAGTGTTAGGTGAAAAATGCAAACAAAAGCACTACCTGCTTCTAGAAATTTTAATCATGCCAAGCAGAAATTCTGTGCTCATTAAATAATAAATTCCCACTCTCCCTTTCTCCAGCCCCTGCTAACCTCTTTCTGTAAAGTGGCCTTTTTGAGGTGGCTTCAGTAATTGTTCATCACACAGTGCTTTTCTTCTTGTGTCTATTTTATTTCTTTTAAATTTTTAGGTTAATTTCATTTGAAAGTGGAGAAAGTGACACCTGTGTGTGTTTAACCCTATGCTGCTTTATATTACCTATGAAAGGAGAAAGAAAAACCTCTAAGCCAACTTGAAGTTCAGCTATCATACAGATAAAACATTTTTTACCCAATACTCTTACTTACCTGGAAAAAATATGCTGTTCCTTGTATCTTCAGTGCAAATGACACTTTCTTGTGATGACTTTCTCCATCCAAACTGGTCATACTTTCTTCTTTGGTCCTAATGTGCTTTGAATGTACTGTATTTTATGTTGTTTGCACGTGTGCCTTCCCCTACTAAACCATAAGTAATTAATGATAATAGACCATGTGTTATGCATAGCTTGAGGTTTGCAATGCTTGAGACACTGCTGAAAGTATTTTCTGGTAGAGGAATTAATTTATAATAAAATAGCATGTAAAACTACAGTAAAACAGATTATAAATATTAATGTTATATTTTAATTATGAAGTAAAATATGCATATGCATAAATATGAATTTTACTAATTAAGATATTAATTCATTTCATGTTAAAAATTAGATCTTTAATTAGGAGTATCAGAATTAGAAGTGTAAGATCAGCGAGCACATATCCAGATAAGCAGTAATTATTAAGGTTGTATTTGAAGAGTTGGTATTCTGTTTATATACAGTAAATTAAGTCCAAGCTTGTGTAATGTTTAGTTCTTCTACTTGAAATATTTTAATTTATTACTTTGTGTACTCACTAAGCCTCAGTGATAAGGACAATACTGATGCATAGATATCAATGTGCTATAATTATAAAATGAAATAGTGATAATGTTAATCATATTAATAAAATAAAGTAAAATGCTAAACCAGAGTAATATTGAAAATTAGTGTTTCATACTAATGTTAACATAAATTGGGAAAGCAACAAATACCAGTGTTAGGAATATATAATAATGTATGAGAAAAAATACTATAAATCCTTGGTAGCATTACATTGTTTTCTTCTTATTTTCAGGGTTGCTGGAGAAAGATAACTATTGATGACTTTCTGCCTTTTGATGAAGATAACAAACTGTTGCTTCCAACCACAACCTGTGAATTTGAACTCTGGCCAATGCTGCTGTGTAAAGCTATCATTAAGCTGGCAAATGTTGAGTATGTAAGAAATTATCACTCATTTGTCTTTTTTTTGTCTTAAAACAAAAAGGCAAAACAGCAAATATACATGTTAAATGACTTCATTTTTAAAAATAAATGAATTGAAAGCCTTTTTCCCCAAACAATGTAAACTTTGAAATATAAAAACCAATGTGCCAAAGCCATCAATTCAAAGTATTCAACTGTAGACAAAATTGTATCAAGAAAAAACACATGAGAATTGATTCCATACATAATGCTCTCTTATTATGAATGAAAATAGATCATGGAAAATAATGTTTCAGTTTAATAGGAAAAAGAAAGTGTTTTGCAAGGGAAAATATTAGTTTGAGTAGTGAGTTATATATATTCGACCCAGTTAAAGTTTAGGTTCTGTAGATTCTGCAGTAATTTAAAAAACTTGGAAGTTTTCAGAACGATATCAGTGCATTCTCATGCTTTTTGACTTTAGTCACTTTTGACATTCATGATGAAAACTACTCATATGTCCTCCATTATGCTTGCAAAAGTCTGTTTGTGTCCTACATCCCTGCATGATTTCTGTATCCGACATGAGGCATGCCTGCTGTTTGCTGTACACAAGGGGTAATCTCATTCTGGTCCCAGCAATATAGTTCACAATGGAAAAAAAAAAAGCTTGAAATGCATGGCAGCTTTTCTCACTGCTTAGTGAGAGAATCCTCAGCTACACTGTATAGGTCTGGATTCGTACCTTGCTGCAGTGGCATAGAGACAGTTCATATTCAATAAAACAAACCCACATGCTTTAACCAACGCAGCTGCTTATCCTTCTACTTCTGTCATAGTCTTCGCAATGCAGTCAGAAGCTGAGTCTGCTTTGTGTGAATTTTCTTTTGTTCAGCTTCCTTTTTGTCTCCCAAGCTACAAAACAAAAACAACATTAGTACTGTCATCCTCTTTATCTCTGTTTTCCCTTACTGGCCCTCAATTTGCCAGGAAGAATTTGTTTCATCAGTTTTCAGAATATTAATTTCAATGACTTTGACAAAATTTTAGCCCAAATCTTTTACAGTAGCCAAATACTACTGAATATTTGCATTGGCAATATTGGCAAATATTGGCAACTGTGCATTTATTTGGAACGAGAGATATTCCTAGTGTTCCTAATTCTCAGACATGAAGTTCTGGGAAGTGAATCAAATCATTGGAACTCCTTAAGTGGTTTACTAGATCATCTTGATGCTGAGATAATATTTTCTTGTATTGTGATATATAACAAGGAAGACATCCTGCATTGGTTAGTATGTGGTTTTTCATTAATGCTTTTTAGTTCATATATATCACTCTACATTTCCAGATTTTGCTAACTACAGTATTATGCCTCTTGTCTCTTAGCATTCATGAAGCACAGAGGAGAGAACTGGGAGAGTTCACAGTTATCCACGCACTCACAGGATGGTTACCAGAAGTCATTCCTCTTCAGTAGGTTTGAAGATTATTTTGCTCATATCTATTTTTCTTTCTTCCCAAGATTTCTTTAAAATATTCTTATTCTTTAAGAAAACTTCAAGACAGGTTCTGTTTCTCAAAAAGCTTGGGAGAATAATTTTTTTTTACTTTGAAGAGAATAAAACCAAACAAAGCAAAACAGAATAAAGTCAATCAAAACAAAACAATGAATGTGCTACAGGGCTTCAAAGCAAGATAAAAGTAAATGAATAATGGCTACCATAATGCCTCTTGTTATCTTCAAAATAACTTCCCATACCATCAGACATAGTAAAATCAAGCAAAATAGGACAGAATAAAACCAATCAGAACAAAGCAATGAAAGCAATACAGGGCTTCAAAACAAGATAATAGGAACTCAATGATGGCTACCATAATATATTTTGTTATCTTTGAAATATCTGTGCATGCCATCAAGTATAATAAAATCAAACAAAACAAAACAAAACAGAACAGAACAGAATAAAACCAAACTAAAGAGAACAATGAAAACAACATAGCGCTTCAAAACAAGATAATATATTAACAATGGCCACTGCCTTCTTTTCAGACATTTCCTCCATTTCACTTTCACAATATCTATTGTGCATTTTGGATCCAATTAACTCCTTTAGTTTTTTATACTAGGGAGACAACACAGCATTCACCCATGTGACTGAACCATTTCATCCTTGAACATGATCTCAAGTTGTATCCATTTTCCTACGAGAGCCTTGTGGCTATCTTTCTTTATACCTGAGTAGCTTTCCATTGTATAAAAAATGCCATATCTTTCTTAGACATTCTGCAGTTGATGGGCAAGCTACCCTTACTTTTTTCTGGTTCCCTGTCACATAGAGCATTGTTCTCCTTTGACTTTCAGTCTATGAATTTCCTTTCTAGTTAAATGTGTTTCTTGTATAGAGCATATTGGTGGATCCTGTCTCCTAATCCACTCTGTCTGTGTTTCTTTTTATTGGTGACCTGAGGCCATCTATATTAATGGTTATGGTCAACATGCACTGACTGTCTTGTCTCTGCCTTGCTATTTTTCTGCTATTGGCTGCCTACTTTTCCTTTCCATTCAACTGCTTGCCCCACTTGACGATCCCCCTCTGCCACTGTTTCTGGAGTCGTGGTCATTTTTATCACTCTCTAAACTGTCCTTCAGTATTCTTTGTAGGGTTGGTTTGGTGGTCATGAATTCCTTCAGTTGTTCTTTGTCATGGAAGTATCCTATTTCTTCATTAATTTTGAAAGATAATTTTGCAGGGTACATCAATCTGGGTTGGAAGTTGTTTTCTTTCAGAATTTGAAATAGTTCACTCCAAACTCTTCTTGACTTGATAGTTCGTGTTGTCAAGTCTGCCATGATGCTCACTGGTTTTCCTTTGTAGGTGATCTGTTTCTTTTCTCTAACAGCTCTTAATATTCTGTTCTTGTGTTGAATTTCTGGGATCTTTATTATCATATGTCTGGGTGTAGATTTATTTTGGTTATGGCTTGATGGAGCACTATATGCCTCACTTATCTGAATGTCACATTGTTTTCTCATGTTTAGGAAGTTTTCTGCTATTACTTCTGTAAATAGACTTTTAATGTCACTTGTATTGACCCCTGATTTTTCATTGACACCTGTTATTCTTAATTTATGTTTCTTTGCATTGTCTTGTAAACATTGAATTGTTACTTCCTGGTTCCTTGTTATTTTTAAGAGATCTTTCTTTTCATGATCACAAACTGCAAACCTGTCTTCAAGGTTCAAAAGTTTATGTTCAGTTTCTTTCAAGTGGTTTTGCCAGTTTTCAATGGAGTTTTTAGTTTTCTGGATATCTCTTTGAATCTGTTTCATGTATTCTAAATCTTTTTTATATTGTTCATTCAAGGTTTCCCTCATTTTCCTATGCTCCTCTATCTTTTCATCTATGTCTTCTTGAGAGGTTCTTAGCAATGCTTTTATTATGTTTTTCATTTCTTCTTTTACCTGAGATAGTATTTCTGTTCTAATTTTTTTATAGACTTGTGAAGTTGTTTTTTTACTTCAGTTGCCATCACTTTAGAAACTTCAGCTGTGTGACTTCCCATCTCTTCCATGTTAACATCTGGACTAGATCTGCTTGGGCTTGAGGCCAGAATCTGCCTTTTGTTTCTTTGTCTTGACATATTTCTAGGTTCTTCTGGACAAGTGGGTAGTGGGGTCCCAGGCATTTCCTACATTGGCTGCAGTTTCTCTGAGGTGAGACTGTTTGGTTCTCCTGGCCAGTGCTGGCTACTGGTATCTGATAGTGGCTATTAGGGTATCTGGTGTAGGGCGGTCTGCTACTTTTCCCAGCCTGTGTTGGCTCCTGGATGGCTGGTTGACTGCACGCAGGGGCAAGGCTGGTCACTGCCTCCTGACCTGAGTTGGTTACCCATAGGGAGCCTCCACAGTGGCTGCTGGCATGTGCATGGAGGTGGGACTGTGGGAGAATAATTTTTTATGGTATCATAAAATTATTATTATTATTATTACTATTATTATTATTATTGGTACCGGGGATCAAACTCACAGCCTCATGCTTGTCAGGCAGGTACTTATACCCTTGACCTAAATCCCCAGCCCAGTATCATAAAATTCTTTGGGAATGCGAGGGTAAATTCTGCTTCGTTATGTAGGAAAAGAGTAAGTCACATATTTGTGGTTTCTCTGCAACTAAAACTGATCTATATGACAAAAGACAAATCAACAAGAAAAAACTGCAAAAGTTTGTTGACATACATATTTCATGTGCACATGGGAGACACTCAAGCAATGAATAGTTCTCAACAAGTGGCTTTGAATTCCAGCTCATACAAATCTTCAATAAAGAATAGCACATTTTTAGAGAAGTGACAAGACAAAGAAAAAAGGCTTTGTTTCTCTACAGGTGGCAGTTTGTGGGTAGGCAAATAAATGTCCAGGATGGGCCAGTTAGTAAAGCTCATTAATGTAGATTCCTCTAGTGCCATCTTCAGACCCATGAGGCCTAGAGTTATCTTCAGTGCTTGACTCTTTCTCCCTGGTAGAAGAGGGACAGGGAGAGGGAGGATATCTTTTGTCTTTGGAAATCTAAGTCCTGATTTTAGGAACACAGAGGGAAGGAATGGAGCTTCTCTGCATCTGCTGCTTTTTAGTTGCCTTCAGTTAGTCTTTCATATTTTGAGGTAATATATCCTGATTCTTTCTTTCACACACATACACACACAGACACACACACACACATACTCACACACATGTATGTTATATATGTATTAGGAATTTAATCCTTAAATATCTGATTTCCAAATATTAGCATACTGGTAATTGTTTTTGTGATAAAATGCTGATAGATCTCCATTTTTACTTATTTCAATGCAAAGACATAAAAGTAGCTTTTAATTATCCATGCATATTAGGAAATCTAATAAAATATCTGTTATAGGTTATAAACTTTAATATATTATTAATAAGATAGTCTCCAAAAGATTTCCTTATGAAATTATCCATTTAACCTCATCAATTATGAATAGATAATTTCAAATAAGGAAAATAAGCTCAGGGAGTTTGAATTCCTCAAAACTGTGTTCATTTAATTCTTGCTTGTCCAAACTCACACTCTTTCTTCCATATGGTTCTAACTATACAGAGATTGCTTATCTTTTTCCAAAAATAGTTCTTAGTGCAAAAATAAGAGAGAAAATGTTTAACATAGCACTTACTTAAAACTTCACAAATAGTTTTATTTAATATGAAATGGTTATAGATACTCAATTTGATATTACAGTTGATAGCTGGAAACCAATTAGCTAAAGGTACATAATGCTGTCTTTGGTAGCACATATATTAAAATTAGGTAAATATACCTAGAAAAGAATTACAGCAGTAGATCTAAGAACATCATCAACTCAAAACTTGATGTTTATAAGATAGTCAAATCCACAAATGGACGATATGGGATAGCAGATAGTGGAAGACTGTAGTTTCCTAGGGCTGGCTGAGGTTACAAGAGACTGAAAACAAGTCTGAGTAATTTGGATTTTGTCATCTTTCCAGCAAGATGAACTAGCTGTTGCTCTGTTTAAGTAAAAATATTTACAGGAAAAAGATTGAAGGGTTTTTACCCTCCTCAACTAACCACTTTTCCAAAAGAGAATGTGTTTTTATCTCAGGGACAGACCATGATGGCACCCTTTCAGACATTCTTACGCAAAACCTTTCTTTTTATATCTAAGACAAATAATGTGAACAGTGTTATTGGGAGAAGTGGACAGCACATAGGATTTCAAAAGTATGGGTTTCTCTAAAGTGTTCACTTTGTGCTGATAGGATGCTTATAGTTATGCCTTATAGTTGATGTGAATAGCAGAAACATGAAATCATCAGAAATCTACTTAGAGGATAGTAAAGAAAGAAGACAGAATGATTCACAACTACAAAATCAGTAATTTAATCTTTTTTTTTTTTTTATCAGTACCGGAGATTGTACTCACGACCATGCACTTGCAAGGCAGGCACTTATACTGTGGAGCTAAATCCCCAGCCCTAACATCAGTAATTTAATAACTGTGTATTGTTTCTTGATAAGGTCATACATGAATAGTAAAGTAAAATCTTACATGAATATTAAAAGATGCCCATTTATTTTCACAATTAGATCACTAATAATATTCAAAATTGAGGATTTTTGATATGTAATTTACATGAATTGCAGTTGCTTATAAAATATCTGTGAATGTGATTTATTTATCTTTTTTGTCTTCTTTATTTCTGTTTTTTTTTTTTTTTTTTTTAGTATTAGGGATTGAATTTACAACCTCATCATTGCCAGGCAGGCTCTTATACCACTGAGCTAAATCCCTGGCCTTTTTTGTCTTCTTGAGATAGAGTTTCAGTATGAAGTTCAGGCTGGCATTGAACTCACTTTGTATCCCAGGCTGACCTCAAACTCTCAGAGATGCTGCTCTTTTAGCCTCCTGGTGCTGGGATTATAGGTGTGCACTGCCATGCTTGGCCTACTTGAAGCATTTAAATTCTTACAGTTCTTGCAAATAATGCAACTTCTCTGGGCCCCACTTACTTCATCTGAAAGGTAGGGATAACATCATCCCATCTAGTTGTTCTGAAGATTGAGTATTTGAAAGAAAAAGGAACTAGTCAGAAAAGTAGCTAGTGTGTTATCAAAAAATAGTAAAAATGTCTTCCCTGTTTCTATTGAATTTTACTGGATTATTTAACATTTTCTGGAAATATATCTGGTAGATAGTAACCAACCTTTGAAAACAAAGAAAAGCATAAAGAAAGATACTATCAATGGGACTGACTCAGCCAATTAGGTTTCTTCTAAATTCAATTAGAAACAAAAACAAAAACATGACAAAAACTTTGTTATAATTTGTCAACTTTTTATATAAATATTCTGCCATAATAGTCAAATAACTCTTAAGGTATAATTATGCTAAGAAAGTAAAAGGTTAATTCATGTGTATACATTTTTATTTTAAAGGAAAAAGTGTCATAAACGATATATAAACAATTGTGCAGAAATGTTTAAATTGTGAAGTGGTAGCCATCATCATCTGCCACAGGTGCTGGAACTGGTCAGCTATGACTTCGCTGACCAGACTCTCCTTGTTCTGAGCCATAACATTGGCTGTGTTTGGTTTACTGTGAAGACAAGAGAGGGAAGGGAAGGCCGCAGAGCAGTCTGAGCGAAGGCCCACGGAATGTTCAGAAGTGGATGTTTCTGTTATTAAGAAGAGTTAGAGTGTAGAGAAAAATCACCCTGTTATATCCATGGTTTTATGAAGGGCAAAGAAAATCAGAGCGCTAACAGTTCAAACTCGTGTTGACGTCCGAATGTCTTTTTCATGTGACAGTGAGTGAAAAACATGTTTCGTGGCATTTCCAGCACACAGCTCCTCTTCTGCTTCCCTTCCCTCCCACATGATCGTGCTCTGCTCTGTTTGCAGTTTTGGCCTTCCCTCTTATATTTGCTAAAAGCCGTAAAGTTTTACCTTTGGAAATTAAAAAGGAATGTCTTCTAATTTTCCATGTAAATATAGAAACACAGTCAATGACATGTCAAACGGAATGTTAGAAATCTGACAATTTCAAAGGAAGCAATGGCTCATTGGTCAGCATACATCTCTGATTCATGGTCTCTCTGTGAAACCAGCACCCTGCCATCCTGTCTTTAAGCCAAATTGTCTCTGAAGTTATATGGTCTCATTCTGTAGTGGCATTGAAATATATCTTCTTCAGAGCATAACTTTTTATATTACAGATGAGAAAAATACAACAATATAGAATTTGGATTCACAAATGTCTGTTTGAATTCTTACCCTGTAATTTTATGTTACCGCATTAAATTTACAACCTCTTAAGCCTCAATTAGGGTTGTAATATCCATGCTGTAAAGCTGTTGTGAGATTAAGCGCAAAAGTAAAACATCTGAAGGCCGACTGTCTGCTAGGTCCTCAAGAGCCATTGAGTGGAGGCAGTGCAGGCACTTGAGCAACTCACAGATGCACAAGGAAACCAATTATTATTTTCATACCACCAGTTCATCTCATTTATTTTCCTCCGAGAAAGTCTCAGTGCATGAGTGGTCTTTGCAGTCATCTCTCAGTCTCTTCTTGGCTCTTTGTTCTTTCTCCTCTTCTATAACAGTGAAAGGGTTTTTTTCTTTAAGGTCAACAAAAGTCTTAATTTGTCGAATCCAGTGATTGCTTTCTTTGCCCCCTTTATTTAGCATCCCAGTATTTGACTCGAAACAATTTCAATTGCAAAATTTGAATCACTTGGCTTCTATAGTAATACCCTGTCCAGGTTTTCCCCCTCTGTTATTTGCTGCTATTTTCAGCTATTTGGATAGTTCCTCAGCCGCCACAAAGCCACTTAATAACAAGCTTTTGCCCATAAATTTTAACTTTATATCCTTATGTCTGATCACCATTTCCTGAACTGTAGGATATTATCATACTCAATTGCCTAAATTACATATGCTGTGTAGATGCCCAAAATACTCTGGATTCTCAGTCTCCCAAACCTACGGCTTTTCTAGCAGTCTGCCCCTCAGCACATTGCACCATGATTTACCTGCAGAAGAAACTAGGAGTTTTCTCGAGAGATCATGCTCCTTACCTCTCACACGGAATCCCTCACCATGTTCTGTCACGGGTACCTCCTCCACCTCATCTATTTGTCCTTCTCCGACCATTACCACCCTGGTTCAGCCAATCATCACTGCTTGCAGGAGCCTTAGAGCTCTTCCCCTGTGTCTATTTTACCCTCCTCTATCCCACAAAGTAACCAGAAAATTTTTCAAAAAATAAATCAGATCGTATAACTCCCCTTGCTTAAAATCTTGCAGTGGTTAACTGGGATACTTGTGTGGAGTGTTTTCAAATCATTACTCTGGTCCTCCAGGATCTGCAAGGTCTGAATCCTACACAATTTCTGACTTTATCCATGATTTCATTCCATCTTGCCAAGCATGGCCTGGGCACCTCAGTCTTCTTTTTGTTCCTCAAAATTGAAACATGTAAGACTCATTGTCCTGTAGAATCTTTACCTAAAATTTTTTTTTCACCTGGAATGATCCCCCATCAAATATTCACTTTGTTGAGTGTGTCATAACTTTTGGGTCTCATTCAGCTTATATATCAGCACCTCAAACGGGTTTCTTGAACACATAAATTATTCTTTATTTCATTTTCATCAGGCAAAGTATTACCACCCCAATCCATCTACTAGATGGTAAGGGCTGTGAGAGTGGGCGTATCTTACAAAAGTAAGATACTTCTGTATCTTACTCAGTGTTGTGTGTAGCATGGTGACACTGAATGTCTGCCACATGTGTGTTCAACACACATGTGCTGAATGTGTAACTTGAAAAGTACTTTTAAAGGCTATACTAGAAGTGGCTAAAAGATTCTTTGGGAACTCATACAGCAACACAGATCTTAATTCCCTAGGAAAAAATGCTTAAACTGACTTTAAGGGATTATTTGAAATTAATGCAGCTGGTTGAGATGAGAAAAACAATTCAGAGAAGAAAGATGAGCTAGGAAGTAGAAGAGAGCAGAGTTCACTTAGAAAATATGTGTGGCTGGATGATGGGCTGCTGCATTCTAGAGGGTGCATGGACCAGGGGGTGGGGACAGACACAGGCTTTTGATGCTGTGTTCAGAAATTTTCACAGCCTCTGGATAGGGAGCAACCGAGGATCTTTAGAAAGAGGGGTGACATTACTGGATTTGTGGTTTTGGAAGACTTCTCAGAGCAGTAAAGCAAATAGCAGGAAGGGAGCAAGAAGACTGCTGGTGTGGTATTGCAGAGGGATTTTCTCAGCGCTTCTGCAGAGGAATGGGTGATGAGAATGCAGAATAGGTAACCACCATAGTGGGAGAAGAGAGGGTCAAAGCAAGGCAGTGTTTTACTTGGTCAGGACTGTAAAAGAACAAAATGTGGTTATTCTTTATTTTGGATTGGATCTTGCCTACTCTGCAGAAGGTGGTAGCAGCACATTTTTGTTGCTATTTTTGTGTTTCTGTTTAGACAGATGTCTATTAAGTAGTTGTGTGCACCTAATAGGGTTGGATATCAAGAGAGGGGTTTAAATGGGAGCCAATGATTTAGGAATCACATTCATGAATAGGTAAACTCAAGCCATGGCTGGTGACTCACTGAGGAAAGAGTATGGCAAGAACACAAAGAGGAGAATTCGGACAAGCAATCCTAAGCTATCTACATTTGAGCAGAAGAGTGTTTACAGGAGTCTGCATGTAATTTCCATAGTAAGAGAAAGAAAACTAGGAAATACTGATGTTATAGAGCCTCAGGAAAGAGGAGAGAGTAACAGCCTTGTCATATTTCACAGAGGAAGCAGGTCTGACAGGGACCTTTTGCACAGGAAGCTACCTGCTGCTTCATAGATACTCAGATACCTGTTTTTCTCTGTCATGTTCATTAATATTCCTCTTTCCCCTGCAAGGCTGAGTGATCTTGAGATGAGAATGATGTTTTTGGTCATTTTGTATCAGTAAAGCCTATAACATACTAGGCCAGTGGTGGCGAACCTTTAGAGCTTTCAATGATACAAATAGCCTGTTGTGGAATAGGTTAATACTTTGGGTTAATCACCACTGTACTAGGCCTTCAATAAAAGCATGTTGAGTGAATAAATGTATAATGCTTTTTTAAAACCAAAAATTGTTGTAAAGTTGATTGGTTTTTTTAAATATTAAGTTGATTTTTCTGTCAATAATTGTTTTATGTGAAGTGAAAGAGCATCATTGGATATTAATATCGATGTCTTTTCTTCAAGTGAAGGATATATGGACAAAGTTTGGGAGTTCCTAAAAGAAATACTGCCTGAGTTTAAGCTTTCAGATGAGCCCAGCTTTGAAAACAAAATAACAGTGATAGATGCAAAGTTAAAAGAAGGAGGAAAAACTGCGAAGGACAGCAAAGAAGGAGAAGAAGGAAAGGAAGTGAAAGACTCCAAGGAATTCAAAACTGAACCTTCTGTTACGACTCTCAAAGGATCCGAGAAAAGTGACAAATTTCTCAAGGGTGAGACATTTTTCTCCAGAATGCTGCCCAACATGAGCACTGCATATAAATATAGAGTCCACCAAAGACACACACACATTACAGGAGAAGAAAAACTTGTATAAATATTTTTAATACTAAATTTATTTAGAAATCACAAAATTAGTACAAGTTACCTTTGGCATCTACAATTACAAGAAGGACTCAAAGTGGTGACCCTTAGCTTCCAGGCATTTATTAGTAGGGTGAACTGCTGCTTGAGTAACCTTGGTCACTGAGATTGGTGCACGTGCATTTTCAATTTCTTCTCTAAATGCCAACAGTATAGTAGGTTTTCTGTGATGTATAGCATCTTCTAGTGTCCCCCACACAAGGGTAGCAGCATCTACCCTATACCATTTTTCTTTTCCTGAAGTTCATATACATTTTTTTTTGTATATGAACTAGAGTCTATAGTTGGTATCCTTGTTTAATCTAATGCTTCTTTTATTGTCACTACCTTAAGAGCTGTGAAAACAACCATGTAGTTCAAATCTTCTGTTTGTAGAACTTCAGAATTTATAATAGTGCTTAATATATATTAATTCTTATTACAAGTTTTATAAATTAAATATCACCCTCTACTAAATTAGTGCAGCATTAGTATAGGAAGAGATATTGAATCCTAAATTTCTGTCGAGCACCCCTTTCTCATGTTATATAGGGTGAACCAAAAAAGCAAAGGAGAAAAGGTATCCTGTTTTGTTTAGGGAGTGTAAAATGAGCACAGATTATAATTTTCCAATAATTTATTCAAAGGTGGGAATTCAAGTCTGAAGAAAAAATAATTTCAACTTACTTTGCAAAGAGCAGAAACATCTTTTCTCAAAATGGAAACTAATATTGATTATATTGATTATCTATTTTATATCCACTAAAATATATAGCTATGCATATAAACAATGATGTTTGTAAAATAGAATTAAATAAATAGAAGATAATTAGATTTTTCTGTATATTTTAGTAGTATCTAATATGACCACTTAAATATTTTTGTTTTATATTGATGTTTTGTCCGAATCATCCCTTTATAAGATCATATCTACCAAAATTTCTCACGATATACTATCCAGAAATTTTTAGTTTAAATTTTTTTCAAAAAATGTACAGTATCAAGATCAAATGTGTGGAATATATTCCCTCTTGAAATGATCTAATGTGTATTAGTTTATGAAACAAAAACAAAAACAAACAAAGAACCCTGACTATATTAGTTGGCTTTCCTGTTGCTGGGACACAATACCTGATACCCACGACTTAAGGGAGGAGAGATTTAATTTAGCTTGAAGTTTAGGGAATCTAGTCCGCAGACAGCTGGCTCTGAGGCAGGAATATTGTGGCACAAGGGCCTGGTGAGCAAAGTTGCTTAGTTTATGGAGGCTGGGAAGCAGAACAAGGAACAGTCCCAGAAGAGGAAAGGCCCGTACTTCCATGACCTGCTCTACTAATCTTCTAGATGTTTCTTAATTCAATGAAATGAACATATTAAGATTAATGATTAGGGCCGGGAGTTTAGCTCAGCAGCATAAGTGCCTGCTTGGCAAACGTGAGGTTGTGAGTTCGATCCCCAGCACCAAAAAAAAAAAAAAAAAAAAAAAAAAAAAAAAAAGATTAGTGATCACACTGACTGAATTTATTTTACCCAGTGTATGCCAAATTAATTTGCTTCTAGCGGTCTCACAAATTAACATCCAGTCATCCGGCCCTCTTATCAACTGATCTAAATATATTCCATGCTGATTTCCAGAAATTGGTGAGATCTTGATCAACAATCAGATGTGGAACTCACCTCCTGGAATTTACAGTGAAGGACTAACATTAAGAAGAATAAAAATAATTTGTAATCATTTACTAAATATGCGCTTTCAAGGGAAATACCAGAAACTATGACAGTTCATATGGTGGGGAAGAATTTCCTAGGGAATGTTGACTTGTGTTTGTGAAGGCAGGGAGGAATCACTAGAGAAGACAGGGGCTGCTGAAGGGGTAGCACACCCACAGTATGAGGTTAGGTGAAGGAAGTAAAGGGGTAGAATAGCTTGAGAGAGCCTGGCACAGGAGGAAAAAGAGTGATGTGATCAAATCTTCTGGATCATGCCGTAGTTACTAATCTTCGTCGTAAGAGTTGATGACAGCCAATCAAGACTTATTTTTTGTCATTTCAAGACAGGGTTTCAGTATACAGTTCTGGTTGGTCTTTAACTCACTTTGTAGCCCAAGCTGGCCTTGAATTTGTAGTGATCCTCCTGCCTCAGTCTTTCAAATGCTGGCATTACAGTTGTCTGCCACCATACCTGGCTTCAATCAAGACTCTGGAATAGAATGACCATTTAATATACATTTTCAAAATATCACTCTGGCATTACTGAGAAGAAAAGATTGTGCAATCGGAGAGAGCATAGGTGACACGAGCGGATGTATAAAAAAGAGTTTGGTGACTGTCACAACACACCTTTAAGAAGGTAGCAGCCTAGGATAAGGAGGCGGGGTACAGGCAATAGAGATGCGCATAAAGTAACTGATTTGAGAGCTATTTCAGTAGTAAAAAAATGAAAGCACTTAGTAAAGATAGCATATCAAATTTGAAATTCCTTTAAGAAGTCATGTTAATTTTTAGAGAGAGTCTCAGGCTGGTAGTTTGCACTTGGCAGGCATTGACAAGTACACTTTGAATAAAACCATGGGGACAGCTAAGAGTGACAGCCCATCTAAAGGAAGTGGCATGGCCCAGAAAGGACAGTGGCTGCTCCATTCTAATATGTGGGCACAGGTCACAGGAGAAGTGAGTGCAGATGTACGTGGATACATGACTTTAGTGGAGAGAGGTTGAAGATTTCGGACAAAAAACTTCTCCTTTCCCTGTTTTTTTTTTTTTTTCCCCATTTCATTTTAAATACAGAGCAGATCGGAACTGGACAACATAGGCAACACAGTACTTAACATTAAGACATTAACAGTAGCTATCACAATATTTCTTTCTCTGCTATAGTTGAGCATAGTTTCAAATACAATAATATCAAACATAACAAAATAGTATAAAACCATTCAACAAGTGAAAGAATTACAGGGCATTCTGAACCAAATAACAGAGAATGATCAATGGGTACTATAATATCTCATTTTCAATAAAAATTTTTGTTTATACTTTCACAGATATTCATATCCCAATAAGACACAATGTGATAGATAGAACCAATGGAAATAGAAGAATAGAAGCTTGGTAGGACTTCTAAGAAGGACAGTATTAAATCAGCAATAGCTGTCATAATGTTTTGTTCTCTTCAAAACAGCTGTTCATAGCATCACGTACAATAAAGTCAAACAAAACAGCATAAAACCATTCCAACTGATGAATGAAAACATTGAAAGGCTTCAAAGCTATGAGATGGGGGCTCATGATTACCATAAAATCTTATATACCCTTACCAACTCTCATACTAGGGAGACTATAAGGTATTTATACATGTGAGTGGTTTATTTCGCTTATGAGTATGGTCTCAAGTCGTGTCCATTTATTTATAAATATCTCAATGTGATCATTCTTTATAGCTGAGTAGTACTGCGTTGTATAGAAATACCACAACTTTTTTATCCATTCCTCAGTTGATGGGCACTTAGGTTGTTTCCAAGATCTGGCTATTCCTTTCCCTGTTAATAGGCAACTTAGCTATGAACTCTGAGGTGGAGATGGAAGGTGTAGACTCATGGAGGTTTAAAATAGATGTGAAGTTTGTAGAAGTAGGAGAAAGTAATCTCCAGCAGGACCCAGTTGTAAAGTTTACTTATATGGAGTTTTGCCAGATTGGTAGGATTAAATTACAAAGGAACAACTCTTAGCTATTGGCCAAAGCACACAGCATGCTGTTGTATCCTATGTAAATTTCTAAATGAAGCAGCTTATTTTTTCTATTTACTATGGCATATTATTTTTAAGTCATAACTCCCAAATAAGAACATGAAGACTGCTAAAGTCCAATTTTAAAATTATAAACGGAATCACAAATTGCTACTGTACATCAGTTTCATTAAGTAAATATTTATGTAAAATCCACAAAATGAAATTTTGATAACCTACTTTATATACAAGTTTCCCAGTTAAATATCTCATTGAAGTTATATTTTTATAACAAACATAGGTGTTAAATCTGCAAAAGCTAAAATATGAAACTAGTTTACTTCAGGTGCTACAAAACATTATACGTAGTTGATGTCACAGTGTTTTATTTATGCCAAATTTTTAAAAATAAGCATGTGACCAATGATAATTATAAGTTTAGCAAATGATCAGAGAATGAAATGGGCAAAATCTAAAATTTCTGATTACTAGAGGTAACTGGTATAATTTTTTACATAAAAGGAAAAGATGTTTCATAGAAATGTACTTATGAATGAGAACTCACATAAATGGTGGGGCTAGTTCTGGATACTGATTTTATTACAAAAGCATGCTGGCAATAAAAGGTTGGTTTTTTTGCTGTGTGTTGGATTTCATCTCCTCAAAAACATAACCTTGAGATAAAGATTCAAAGATGGTCTGAGTGTGTTCCACAGTTAAAAACCCACCTTTTAACACATGCTTTGCTGTTTTTAATTTTTATTTTGAAATGAGAAAAATTAGCTTCACACTATAATTTTACATAAATAAAAATTCAAATAATGATCTCCATAAAATATAAAGGTATGTGCAAAAATGTAGTTATTATGTAAAATAAGCAGCATTGCAAAAATGTCCTATAAATGTCAATTTTTAAACTTTTTTCTAACTTTATTGTGAAGTTTGTAATTGGGATAAACTATGTATTGGGAAAATTGTGGCTAATTTCATATTTAAATAATACTATTGTACTGGCCTTTTTAAAAACATGATGACTGGACAAGAAACACAGTTTGAGATTTGCTAGTTAAAAAATTTATTATGATTTTTTAATATGTGGGAAAAAATAGATGCAAAAGACCTCGGCAAGAAGAGAAGTAAAGACGGAGACAAAGAAAAGGACAAGGACAGATTCAAACTGTCTCGTCATGGTTCAAGACCCTCATCCGATGTGCATAACTCTGTGCAGTCCCTGTCAGATTGTAAGCTCATGTTCTGAGAATGATAATTATTGTAATTTTTTCCTAAATTGCTAGAAAATGTTGGAATGTAGAAATACATTTTCTCTCTCTCTCTCTTTTGCTCTCTCTTTCTCTCTTTTTTTGGTACTCAGAATCCAACTCAGTATCTCATGCTTGCCAGGCAGGCACTGTGTCTACTGAGCCATATCCCTGGTTCCATTTTCTCTTTTGAAATATCTTAAGTAAGATTTTTTAAGATTTCCCATAAATGTTGGGTCTATTACAGAAATGAATAGGCAATGGGATCAGGTCCTATAAGGAGGACAAAAGTAAGGATGTCCACATTTTTGTGGTACCACAGTGATGGGAGAAGTTGTTCATTTTCAGGTAATTGAAAAATACTCAGTGGCTAAATTTATTATCCAAATTCAAGTACATTAACAGTTACTTGCTTAAGGACTTAAGTAAAAACATATATCTAGCCCCTTGCTCACAGTGGGACTCAGTTCTTTTCCTGTTTTAAAAATAACCAGTGATGTGGAATACTAGAAGCAGTTGTCTATTTATGCCACTCACAAGCATACTTTTTATGTATCACACTGTAACTGAATAGACACAGGAGATGTAGTTATATGGTCCTATTATATAAAAATGAAAATGTTCAGATTTCCATGCCTTGTACTTAATATCAGATTGGAAAACTTCCCTTCCCATGAGGCTTTGGGGGGACATCTCAGTATAAACCATAACCAAGTAGTGATAATGGACTTTTTCCTGAGGTGATTTTAAGCAAAGTGTTGAATGAAGTCTAGCTTCTTCTTACTATATATAGTAAAAGAAAAGCTATAAATTGAAGGAATTGTGAAGTATAAAAGAGCAAGAATTTGAGTATATGGAAAATCCCCAGTTTAATCTTACTGCAAAAAAAAAAAAAAAAAGAGAAAACTGGTAGAAAAAACACTAGGGCCATAGATGCACGATGACTCAATAAGTTAGCCACACATGGAGATAATCAGTCATCTCAGTGAAGACTGGGAAGAGAAATGAGATTATACTTGTAAAGACATGGATAGTCTCAATGAGGCTGAGAAAAAGAGAACGGGATGAATGAAGGCTGTGAACTGCTGGGATTGTCCAGGGCAGAACAAGAGCTCTTTTGCTTCAAGTATGAACTTGAATTATCCTTCAAGAAAAGGAAAGAATGATGCCAAGAGTGGCTTATTGGTATTAGGGCTGCCACCCTCATCAGATGCCCAGAAAGCAATTGTTTCCCCTTAGGTTCAGAGGGTAAATCTGCTTTTTCTATTTCAGTAAGCCAAGGTGCCCCTGCAAAGAACTTTGCCGTAGTTCCTTGACCAGGCCGGGTCTCTGCTCAAGGGTTAGGACCACTACTTAGTGGACCCAGAAAGCAGAGAAACCAGATAAAGTGGCTTATTTTCAAGGCTTAAAATTTAATGGAATTTGTTGGTGAGCTTATATACTTATTTGGGACCCATCAGACTTTCCTCCTTGCTTTCCTCTTTCTTCCTTTTGGAATAAAAATGTTATATTTCATGCTTGTTCTGCCAAAGTATTTTGGAAGCATGTAACTTGTCTAGTGTCACAGGCTCATAACAGTGGAGGGACTTTAGGATAGGAATTTTCAATCAGAATGAATCATGCCTGAAGTCTTAGCCATACCTTAGCCTGAGACTTTGAACTTGCAATGGGTGCTGTAATGAGTTAAGACTGTTGATGCTATTGCAATAGGGTGAATGTAATTTGCCTGTGATAAAGGCAAGGTTTTAGGGAGGGGCAAGGAGTAGAATATCATGGAAGATGTTGTTTCTTTGCCAGATCCTTAGTTGAAAGCCCTAAGCACCAAGATAACTGTTTGGAGATAATCTTTAGGGAGCTAGTTAAGATTAAATAGGGTCACAGAGTGAAAACCTATAGAACTTGTGTCTTTATAAAGAGACGTAGAGATACCAGCTCTCTCTGTCCTTCCCTCTCTCTATCCCTGTGTGCATGCAGAGAAGAGCCATGTGAGGACATAATGAGAGAGTGATGGTCTAGACCCATTTGACTAGAATTTTCATGACACAATATGTTTGTTTTACAGGTTCTTCACCAATGCAGTCCCCTTATATGGCTGTATATGCTACATTCAAGCCTCTCTATTTGCATGAAAAAAATATCTTTACATTAAGGAATATGGTAAGCATTCAGTTCTGAAAATACAACATCATTTAAGGTGTGTGTTTGTGTATGTAGGGTAGAGATTATTACTTGATCTAAGGGACTTGGCACATCTAAAATTATCTTAGATGATTGCAGTACTACCCAATTATGAAAAAAAGGTATAGTCACATTTTATTTTTAAACATTTCATATTACATACCAAGAGAAATATATAGTACATTTAAGGGAAAATCACATACATCAATCCTGAATAACAATTAACAACCTTCCCATAAAGAGACCACACATATTTTCTTAATATAATTTAAATGAATTTGCAGTCAGGTTAGTGAGCCAGTCTGTCACCTTTGCTATATCGTAAGGTAGTACAAATAAATATTAATTGCTCCTTCTTATAGATTTAAAATTATGAGAAATTTGGAAAATGTAGTCAAAGGGAACACAAAGTATAGTGTAAATGTCTGGACATAGGCAACGTTGACATTTTGGCATACAGTCCTTTTTATGTTCTTAGTTGTGCTGCTGTGGCTTCCTCAAGTTCCTGACTTTATTCTAAACATTTACCTTTCATGGTCACTTTGACTTTGGGGAGAGCCAGAGGTCAGATGGTGCCAGACCTAGTGAATAATGGGGATGAGGACGCAGCGAGAATGTTTATACCAGCCCGTCTCTGTTGGGCGGCGCTCAGCAGCACCATTCATTGTAGTTTTGATCACGTCTTGTAAAGCAATGACAGAGAACTTCTAGAAGTGCTTCAGAAAGTGGCAAGATTAATGAGATAAATGGATTCAGAAGCTAGAGACAGTATTTTGAGGGGGATTTAATGGCAGTGTATTTTTTATGGTAGCAAATTTTTTAAAAATTTTAATCTTTAATCATATTTTTCAGTTACCTCCTATCTGGTTAGTGGTTGCATAGTATTTATGTAGTTTCACAATTAGAAGCCTTTTTCTCTTAGAGGGAAGAACAATATTTCTCATTCCCTTACTATACTAAAGCCACTCATGTTACTACACAATCTTTTTAGACAAAGCCTGTATTGCATTTGAGGCTTACGGAATCCTAACATTGTTTTAGGACTTTAGACATCTAGCACTTTATTGTTAGGATTCTAACATTTTAAAATACAAGATTAGGTGATGCAGTGATAGAATAGTCATTTGGTTAGTTAGAAAGAGCTGAACTTTAATGAAAATTAGCTTTAACTAAAAGTATTACAGTTAGGTGACCATTACACTGTACCGTATACATTTTATTTGCACTTATATTAGTCTGAGGCATAATACAATTTTTCTCTGCTCCTCCTCTGCTTCCTCATATTCCTTGGACTCCTTCTCTTTTTTTTTTTTTTTTTCGATAAAAACTATTCCTATATGCAAAAAACTACCATGAAACAGTGTTGACATCATAAAAATGAGAGAATGTGATAGTGGCAGTTTCTTTGATTTTAATTCAAAGTTAAATAGCATTAGCTGTGGTTTAATAACAAATCAGAAATTTAGCCTGAATCTTAAAGGCAGTAAAACTGAACAGCCCAAGTGTGCTTCCAAAATCTCTCTCAGATTGAGCCTGTTGATGAGATTAGGTCTGGCCATCTGTCTTAGTCACACATCACGGTAACACAATACCCAACACCTGCAACTTAGCAGAGGAGAAATGTATTTTGGCTCTGTTTGAGAAGTTTCAGTCAGTGATTGACACATTCAAATGCAGAAACTAAATGGTGTAAAGACATGGGTGGCAGAAAGCTGCTGATGTCACGGTTGACAGGAAGTAGAAAGAGAAAGGAGGAGCTGGGCAGAGAGAAATAGCCTTCCAGGTCACGCTCCGGCTAACTACATCCCTAGTGACCAGGCCCCACCTTTTAACAGCCACTGAACTCACTAGCGAATGAATGCATCAGAGTACAGTGCATTCGTGATACAACCACTCTCCAAAAGCACCATCTTCAAGCACTTGAGAGACCCTGGAGGTCTAAAACACACCACCACTTCATCCCAGATACTGTTTTTTGGCTTCATTGCATTCCACTGGCCTAGTCACTGTCTCAGTTATTCCAGAGAGCAAAGACTATCTGTGCTGCTAAAGATATCAGCCATGTTTTGTGAAGTACCATGGCATTATGTCTAGGAAGTACTGAAAGTCCTTTTAAAACTGCAATGTAAATAAAATAATCTATTGGAACCTTATATGGTCTTGAAAATAAACTAAGATTTAAACACAAAGTTAGTTTTGAATTTAAGAGAGTAAGAAGATTATTAACATTCACGTATGTTTATTCATTGGTTAATCGAACAGATGTTTATTATATATTCAGTGCTAAACGACGTGTTATATTTTGGACACAAAGATGAGCAAGATTGATAACATCCCTCTACTTAAAGTTTAAAGTCTAATGAGGAAGGCACAGTTAAGGAAACAACAATAATATAATTTATAAACTCTCATAATAATAGCAATAAAAGGTGTCTGCCATGTGGTAGGTATAGGTGCAGGAATGTTTGTTGGAGGAATGATGAATATTTGAGTGAATGGTGAAAAAAATCAATGAGAGAAGCTGGGCATGGTGGCGCACACCTGTAATCTTAGCACTTGGGAGGCTGAGACAGGAGGATCATTGTGAGTTTTAGACCAGCCTGGGTTACAAAGTGAGCTCAAGGCCAGCCTGAACTACATAGTGAGACTCTGTTTCAGAAACAAACAAACAAACAAAAAAGGGAGATAAAATACAAATGTGTCACTTTTTAAAATTGGGACCAAAGAGGTCATTCTAAAGGAGAAGCTGTTTAGGACCCTAAGAAATTAAATATGAAAAAGTGGGTTCAAAACTGAAGTAATCTAATGTTGAAAAATCTGCAGATGAAGAGATTAAATAAACTATAAAGGAAGGAGTCTTTAAGACAACTAAAATTGAGGATGGAAGTTTGGAATAAAGAAAGATCTTTATAAGTTTTTCTTTTGGTGCTGGAAGTGGTGTAAGATACCAGAGGATCTGGAGGTGGCTCAGTGTCTGTAACAGCGAGTGACCGGCAGGACTGTTGTAAACTGACCACAGTGTCATAGCCCCGTCTTGATGCCGATTGTTACAGGTTAGCTATCTGTGAGGCCATTCTAGTTCCCCTGATAGTTATCAGGATATAATAGAGATATAATAGTTTATCAACTTATAGGAAAGTTTTTCTCCTAATGAATTTTGTTAAATGCAAATGTTACTGTTATAGCTCCAAAAACTATGAGATCAACAAGTAAAATACACAACTTACATTTGTTTAAAGAAGTGAAAAAGACTATAAGAAAAATAAGAAAAAAACTGAAGAAGGAGCAAGATACTATGAATTGTCTTACCTTATCCAACATCCTCCTCCTCTTGGGTATCTAAATGGTTTGACTTTTATTTAGGTGAATAATCTGGGAATTTTTCAAAAATGCTTCCTCTACTTGCCACAACTCCTGTTGTTACTCAAGGAACTTTGAGGTCCTTTAATGAAGTTTCTTAATATCAACCTGTAACTGTCATTAATAGGATCGCTTTATGCAAGTCAGAAGTGTTATGTAGTATGTTGAAAATGAAATCAAGTATGAGAAAATTTTATTTTAGATTTCCTCATAATTAAATCAAGTTAGTACTATGGCACATTATTCAAATTCTAAGTAGATGCTAATACCACACTTTGTTACTTGGACTAGTGTTTTGTTTCCAAAATATTTTCAGTCATCTTATTTTCTAATGCTTTACAGTTCAAAAAAGAAAGTCAGTTAAGCCTAAAACAATGATTACAATTATAGCGAGAATTTAGGACACATAAACCAAAAATTATAACTGGTAAAGTGTGTGGAATGTGATGAACTTGTAAGTATCACTTTGGTCTGACCTCTATTTTGGATACTATTTAAATCTTACTTTTATAATAATACATCTTTTAAAAAATTCTATATTGATGAAAGATTGTTGAATGAGCTAAAATTCTTCCATAATTTCCATTAAAAGGCACATTTTCAAGTGTCCACTTGCAAACCTTTAAAACAGGAAACCTGTGCACCTTGATTGAATTAACACTATATAGGTAGGAAAAAAAATTGAGACCCTGGACCATCCAGGAAAGATTTTTTTTAAAAAACTAAGACAATCAGTAAGTAGCTAAAATCTACAAAAATAATATAGCGATAAGAACAGTTCCCTTTATCTCCTAATTATGCTACTTTTAAAAAACCATTCAATCACTTTGCCCTTTGACTCTTTACAGCACTTAAGAATGTTTGGTTGGGCTCCTTAGTGTACCAACCCCTTCCTGCAGTGATCTCCCTGGCCGCTGGAGGAACTGCCTGATCTCATTCGTGCTCCCACCTATTTTGTGCCTTGAGAAGTGCAGATTAAGCTATACAGAAATAGAAGCCTGAGATTGGCAGGTTCCAGCTGAAGTAATAATTTGCGATAGGCTAATGGGTGGGTTTCTGGTCCTAACTTAAATACATTTACAGTCTCGGTTGTTGCCATTGCATCGAAACCAATGATGCAATATCATGAAGAAGAAAGTAACTGACTTTATGTAGTTAATATTTTACTTTATTTTACTTTAAATGTTAAGCCAAGTTGTAAAAGTCATAATTTGGCTATAATATATACAATTTTAGCTTTCACTTACTTTGTAAAATTTCTTATGACATAATTCAGCCAGTAATTAATAACTAAAACTCTGCTTAGATATTTTTCTGAATTATTCTAAAGCAGAGGGATCAGGAGATCTGAACACTTAAATATCAGAAATATCTGCCTGAATAACTACTTTACTCCCCTGCACTTTGATGAATGTCTCCATTGTCATGCATGATCTGGGGAATTTCCTGTGGAGGAAGGCATTATTAGAAGGGTAGGGCCCAATTTATAGGTAAAACAACGCTTGCCATCTCTTGACCTGAATCCACTTAAGATACGTTTTTAAAAAAACATCAGGTAACAATTGCTTGTGATTAAAAAAAACCCCCAAATTTACATAATAAACACTAGTATTAAACTCTGACCTGTGAAAATAATGCTGATTGATTTTGGACCAAAACTGGCGTGCTAAGTTTTCTGCAATCTCATAGGATCTTTTGATTTTAGAACTGAAAGGTATCTTTGAGTTTTGCTCCCTCATCTTTCAAACAGAGAAATACATCCTAGAAAAAATAAAATGGAAAGATATACTAGTAGAAATAGGGCTTATATCAAGGAAGGCAGAAATGTGAATTTTTTTATTACTATTATAGTGGTGATAGTATTTTCATATTGACAAAACTGTTATTTTTAAATGTGGAGATAATTGCAGGAATCCTTTTGACTCTTTCCATTTTTTAGGCGGACTCTGCTGAAAAGGTTAGAGAATATGGACTTTCCCATTTCTGTAGCCATCCTGTGCTGGTGACAAGAAGTAGGTCTTGTCCCCTTGTAGCACCACCAAAACCACCTCTGATACCGCCCTGGAAACTCATTCGTTATAAAAAAGAAACTGTCATAACAGACGAACCTCAAGGTATGCTTTGCATGGTCTTAAAATCTTTGTAATGAACAATTGTATATTTAAAGGATGAATAATTTCTTTTGCTGTGAAAGATGTATGTCAAGGTACATACATCTAACCATTTCACCTAAAAACCTAATTGAACTTTATATCCAGGTTTTATATCTTCAGAGAATTAATTGTGCATATCTCAGAAGCAGAGCAGTTTGGTTCATGTTTGAGTTGAGCAGACAGGTTCAGGCTATTCTTTCAGTGATGGCATGGTTATTAGTATAGTATATTTGCTGCCAAAGTGAGCACTGGCATGGTTATTATTAGTGTGATGATAGAAAAGTGTAATTAAAATTAGTGTGATAGTTTGTCATAAATAATCAGTGTGACCAGTGTGATAGTTTGTAATAAATAGTATGGAAGTTAAACAGCGTATATTAAATCACTGGAGTGAATTTCTAATGTGGAAATCACCATTGAGTATCATGTAGAACACAATTTTTAAATTATTGATTTATAATTAGAACTCTCACAGAAATAGAACTTGTACCCTGAAGTGGCACTTGTGTTACAACTGTCATATAGCCACTTGGCTGTCCTCAGAAATAAATAGATTCCCATGGGCTGGGCACATGGAGAGGAGTTTCCTCACCATGTTCTTATTCTCGCAGTTCATTTTTAAATCTTCACAGCCAATGTCTTCACACCTTCAATTTATTATTCTCTACGAGCTTTCATTCTTACTCTTGTTTTCCTCAAGCACAATGTTTGAATGGAAGAGGGACCACTCTTTTGTAAACTGGGGATAATTATTTCATAATTGGTGGGATTCCATGAGCTGGGTGCCTTATTCTAGGGGCTCATGATATAATTGCTTCTCTTCTCTCCACTGACTTTAATATTTAATGTAAAAATTAACAAAAATGGGAGGGAGATCATTTTAGAGGATAGTACCAAACGATTAAAGAACACCTGTGTATACTGTATCATAGCCTCACTTCTTTTCCTACTCCTAATACCTCATGTTTAATTTCAGTATTCACCATGGTAACTCATACTCTTTATCCCTTGCCTGTTGAGAATTTCCTACTTGTAGACAGCTTTAGATTTAAAAGTGTCCACAGATCTTCTTTTGAACTCCTGCTTCTGTTTCTACTCCTGACCTTTACTTTGTTACATTTTCTGTTCTTTTACTACATTTTCTATTTATTTCTAAGCAGTTTTGTTGTAGAGCAGCAGTCCCCAACCTTTTTGGCAACAAACCTCAACCGTGGGTGAGGCTTTGGGATGATTCAAGTGCATTGCATTTATTGTGCACTTTATTTCTATTATCATTACATGGTACACGTTATTCCCATTATTGTTACGTTCGAGTCTGATAAGAAGCACAAATCCTAGACTTCCTGCATGTACAGTTCACAGTAGGGTGTGTGCTTTCATGAGATTCTAATGCCCTGCTGACAGCAGGCAGAGCTCCTGCAGTGATGTGACCAGTGGGGGGCAGCCACAAATAGATGAAGCTTAGGTCACTGCCGTCCACTCACACAGCATGCCACTCACCACCTACCAGGGATTGGGCGTCGGTGTTGTACAAGTTAATTAAAGGAACACATGGCTTTAGTAAAAGAGTTACAGAAAAGCATTTATGTACTTGAAGTAGCAGCAAATGCCAAGGAATGTTTTGCAAGGCATTGTTGACTCCCCCCAGTCCCCCCCCCCCATTTGTGTCATGTTGCTCTCTGGCAAGCAACTGAAGTATGGACAAAAGAAATATAAGATCAATTCTTTCATTAAAAAACCTTAAATATCACTGCACCTTTATTTATCTCTTTTCCTTTATTGAAATGTGTTGTCCAAACAGTAATCTAATCAGTGCTGGGATAAATGTTAACTTCTACATACTATCATGAAAGATGAAAAGACATATATTACACTTCCTAACTGCTATTTTTAGTTTCAGTAATAAAAAAGCCTGAACAGTTTCTTGAGATCTCAAGCCCATTTTTGAATTATAGAATGACTCCACTTAGAATTCCAAAAAGAACGTAAGTATATAATGTTGTTTCTCACAAATCCATCTTGTTAACACAAACTGTATGTGCATGGTTAAAAATAACAGTTAAATGAGAAGAACATTTGTAAAGTATTAAGAAAAAGACTAAATACAAAACTATATTGACTATTTTCTTGATTCTTATAGCTTATGATTGATTAATTCATGTATTAAGAAACATATTTTGCTCACATTTTAAAATGTGAAGTTTAGACTAAATGTTGGAGTTTCCTCCAGATTCATACATTGAAGTCCTGGTTCTCAGTGTGACTGAATTTGGAGATAAGGCCTCTAAGGAAATGATTATGGTTAGATGAGGTCCTATTGGTGGGGCTGTGAGCTGATGGTATTAAGAATGTTTAGGTGACACTCCAGAGAGCTTGCGGTCTGGCTGTCTCTACCTGCACACAGACACAGCGGAAAGGACACGTGGACACACTGAGAAGGCAGCTGTCTGCAGTCAAGGAAGAGAGGAGTGTCCTCCTGCTAAGAATCAACCCTGCTGCTAAGAATCAATCCACTATGATCTCACACTTGCAGGTTCCAGAAGTATGAGAAAATAAGTTTTTCTCATTAAAGCGACCCAGCCTGTGTTATTTTATTATAGTGACTAGAGAGAAAAGATACAAATATTGGTACAAAAAAGTGAGGTACTGCTCTAGTGACTATATGAAGTGTTTCTACTGGATAGAGTATAGAGCAGGAGGAGTTTTGAGGTATGTGCTGAAAACACGCAAATTGCTACAAAGAGACTTTTTTAGGTGCTTTAAACAATTTATTGAACTGAAATGGACTTACATTTATTTAACTAATGTGACTTCCATTTTGTCTTGACACATCTTTTCCCCATGGTGATCTTTTCCCCATTGGATCATTGAGCCAATGTAAATAGTTCATAAATATTTGGCCATTTGGGTACACACCTACCCAACACTTCAGCACTATCTTTCAGCAAGAAAAACACTGCAGAGTAAAGACCTGACACAATTAACTAGGTAAATGCAAATCTGCTCCAAATATTTGTTTCTGAGGTAAAGGCACCACACCTGTTCAATTAAGAAAATGATCCTTACAACACAGGAGGATTTTTCATTCCTAAGTAGGGCCCAGAACACTTAGCCGCCAATTAGGTACTGAACGGCAGAGCGCCGTCCCCAGTTTATGCCATGAATTCATAGGAAACGGGTTCCAGCAACTCAGGCTCCTTCCCATTGGTCCTCACAAAGTGCACTTCTCTGGGCAGGCTGGCGCTTTAGTTGAACTCAGGTACCTTTCTCTTTGGCTTCCTTCTTTTTATGATCATTTTCCTTGACACGTTTCAGGAAGCTATCACAACCGAGTGTTTAATATGTTCAATACGCACTTTAATCCTCTTGCCAAGTATCTTGCACTTAACTTGCTTGTTTACAACAATGCCAACAGCATGCTGGGTAACACTGTAGACTCTTCCTGTTTTGCCATGGTAACATTTGTGAGGTATTACTTTTGCACAGTACCCATTCCCTTGTTTACAATATCACCCTTTTTGTAGATTTGTAGGTATGTGGCCAAAGAAACCACCCCATGTTTTCTAAAAGGCCTAGGGAGCATATACTAGGGTTCCCCTCCTCTTTCCCTTTGTGCTTGTCATTTTGGAAAATTACTAGAAGGTGGCGGTTTTGGCAGAAAGGCTAGGAAGAGACTTTTAGCAGGTGAGTCTCATGAGGCTCAAAAAGAAAAGAGAAATAGAGAGAAATTCCATCTTAAAGAATAACTAATAAAATATTGGTAAAAATATGGACATTAAAGGTTATTTTCATAAGGAAATGCAGAAGAAATTATTTCAAAGCTGAGAAAAGCAAAAATTTACAATAAAGTATCATGAATTTGGCTTAATTGTGTTGTGATTTGGGAAACTTTCAATGAGCAATAATATAGGCTAATACCAAGGAGATCTGTAAGCATAATGTTGAAAGGGAGGCTGGGTTTCTCCTGAATGCAAGATGAGATAGAGAGGGACTGAAGAAGGCATCCTAAACAAAACACAAAAGCACATTTAAAAACGTTGAAAATTCTCAGAACCTGTCAAAAATGAAAAGAAAAAAGAGCGCAAGACAGAGAGGAACTGTGTTACGAAGAGAAGATCAAATGTGTAGCTGGACTACTGCTAGGCAGATTATAGCTTATACTACCAGTTTGGACTCATGGGAGTGAGAATGGGGCAGAACGGAGGAAGTCTGTAGATTATGGGACTCAATGGTTAGGACCATAGGACTATCCAGATGCAAACTTGAACCTCCAGAAAAGGGAAGAATTGATCCAATAATGACTCAGAAATCATCAGGGTTACCGCTTCTGCGATAGGCCCAGGGGGCAAGCTTGCTTGTCTCTTGGTTTCAGCGGACCACATGGGCCTCATGGAAAGCTGAGAAGGTACAGAACCACGGGGTGACACTGCCATCCCAGTGAGCATGGAAGACACAGCTTCAGACACAAGAGGATTATTCTCAAGCCTTAAAATGTAAAGAGATTTGTCTTGCTAGGTTTTGGACTTACTTGGACTTCTCATCCTTTCCTTCTTTCCTACTTTTCCCCTTTAGAATGGAAATGTCTGTCTACACCCATACTACCACTGGACTTTGGAAATACATAATTTGTCTAATATTAGAGATCAACAATGGGAGAAAAATAGTGCCTCAGGATAAATTCTATCTTAAAGCTCACCTGTATCTGACATAGACAGTAACGAAGTTAAGTTTTGGACTTCAGATTTATGGTTGATGCTAGAATGAGTTTAGGCTTTTAGAGCTGTTGAGATGGAGTAAATATATTTTTGAATTAGAGCACATGAATTTGGGGGATCCAGGGATAGAATGATGTAGAACAAACATTTGTATCTCCCCCAAATTCATATGTTGAAGCACTAAGCTTTGCTGTGGTTGCATTTGGAGATGGAACTTCTAAGGAACTGTAGTGGTTTGAATGTGTTTCCAAAGTGTATGGATTGGAAACAGTCTGCAGTATAACATCATTGGTAGGTGAGGACTAATAAAAGCTTTTAAGTCTTGTGGGCTCTTCCCTTATGAATAGATTGCCACTGTTGTCATGGGAGATAATCATATTACCATGAGGAGGCCTCATTATAAATGTGAGTTCTTTCCTCTCTTGCTTACTTGCTCCAACCCTCTCAGCCCTTCTGTCCTTCTGAGATGATGCAGTGTAAAGGCCCTTGTTAGATGCTGACACCATGCTTTTGGATTTCCCAGCTTCCAAAATAACAAGTAAAATAAATCTCTGTTTTTTAAAAATAACTTTTTAGGTAGTCTGTACTACTAGCAGACAATGGACAAAGACAGGAAATGATTAAGGTTAAGTGCGTTCATAAGGATCTTGACCCCAGAATTAGTGTTCTTATAAGAAGGGACATTGATGTCTGTCCAATCACTCACACTGAGGAAAGTTCCTATGAGAACACAGCTTTAATTTTGTTATGGCAGCCCAAAGAGAATAATATGACAAACATTATATTTTACTTGAATATAGAAAACAGTATATTTCACTTGAATATAGAAAAATGACACTTTGTCCCCCATGGATATCAACTTCTGGGGGCTGCTGCATGCATAAGTAATTACAGAAAAATTTAATAATTGACATTATGGAAGTATATACTAAATTCTGTGGCTATGCCTCAAAGAAGTTATTTTGTCTGAAATAATTACAACACAACACATAGAGTCCTGGCTTCAGTGATTGTGCAGGAGATAGATTTTTTGGTCTGCTTTTTTTTTTAACTTTAAAGAATATAAAACCAAGCAAAACAAAAGAGAATAAAGCCAATCAAAACAAGCTAGTGTAAGTGACCTAGGAATAAGAAATCAACAATGGTTACCATAAATGCCTCCTGCTGTCTTCAAAATAGCTGCAGATACTTTCAGACATAGTAAAAAACAGAACAGAATAGAACCAACAAAAACAAAACAATGAATGCAATAAAGGACGTAAAACAAGGTAATGTTAAATCCAAAATGGCTACCATACTCTATCTTGTTATATTTGAAATAGCTGCCCATGCCATCAGATACAATAAAACAAAACAAAACAAAACAAAACAAAAGAAAACAAAACTGAACCTAACAAAAACAATGAAAATGGTATAGGACTTCAAAACAAGGAACAGGAAATCAACAATAGCTGCCACCCTCAGGAGATTCCCTATACATGCTACACTGCATATTGTTATTCTCTGAATAGATGATCAGACCAAGCATTAAATTGTATTCTACCTCATTAGCCATCCCAGCTTGTGTTTTTCCAGATCAGCTGGTTGCTTATGATGGGGAATGTGTGTGTGTGGGGTATTGGCTCTTCTTGTTTCCCAGCCGGTACACCAGAAGGGGCTGGCATCTGGCTCTCCCCACAGTGGACTGCACATGGTGCTGATTTGCAGGGAGGGCTTGCTTCTTGGTGACTTCTTGTTCTCTTCCCCTGTAGTCTGTGAATGGCACTGACTCATGGGAAAAGGTTGGCATCTGACTGTTCCTCCAGCAGCCTGCACATGGCACAGATTTGTCGGGAGGGCTTGCTTCTTGGTGACTTCTTGTTCTCTTTCCCTGCCTAGTCTGCTGTTTTTTGTTCTCATGTGTCTCTGAGGAAAATGTTACAGCTCAGATCAAGATATGCCTATTTTGCCAACTGTGCATGATTTTGCTTTTATTTTTGACCTTTTTCTGAGACCCCCAATGAAGCTGTATGAAGGAGAAGAGGGACACACTTGTATTTAGTCTCTTATCTTGAACCAAATCAGCCTGCTTTGGCTGTACCCTCCCATGGTGTTCTGTCTTCTCTGTTGTTTGCTCTATCAGATTCAGAACTCACTTTACTTTGATTAACTTTCATTTCCTATTAAGACCAATCTACCAAACAACCCCAAATCAAGAGATATACTCATGTAGTTATTTGCTTATGTATCTGATTTTTCTGAAAGTGTGACAGAAAGTATAGATGCATTGAGGGAGGCATTATATTTTGGTCACATTTCAGCAACCAGTATAAGTAAAAACAAAGTTCAAGTCTTGCTGCTCTTCAGTATTCAGCTGCTTCACTAATGCTGTATTACAAGTTTCTCACCATGCTATGACATCTCTCCTGTACTCAGAGAAGATGCTAGCTTACATGTTTAATTTATATGGTATCCCTCCTTTATAGGTTATGTTTTCAAAGACTTACCTTTTACTTACCTCTACTGTTTTAGTCTGGGGCCTTGCAAAACTGCACTTGAGGCTTCCAAGGAGGCCACAACAGAGTATGGGAAGAGCAGCCCATGATTTGAAGCTGCAGTGGAGGGCCCCTCTCCCAGCTAGCCCTTTGTACCTTGGGTTTGTGATAGGAGGGGAAACACTCACATCTCACAAATGTTAAAGGGAGTGTAAAAATGACTTTCCCATAATTGAGTCATTTTATTATAATACTTACATTATTTTTAGTTTTCATTATTTTTGATCTGAATTTCTATTTATAGAGGAAAGCTAATTCATTTATATAATGCAGCTACATAGAATTTTATTTATCACATTAAAAAGTCCAGGAGGAGCTAAAGATGGCAGACTGGTAAGCAGCAGGATATAGAGCCTCTCTAAGAGAGACAGCTCAGATGCCGGAATAAAACACCCTGGAGAGGTCCGGACAGAGGCAATTAGATTCACTCGACCCAGGAAGAAACTGAAGGGAAAAGAGCTGGTCAAACAAACAGTCCCAGGGCCACCATTAGAAAAGCTAAGATTAGAGGTTATGGTGCTCTCGCCCAGCTGCCTGAATTGGTGCTGCTGAGACTGGCCTGAGCCACCCCATGCAAGGAGCTGAGCCACCCTACGTGCGACTTGCCCAGAGCTGCTGCGAAATGGAGCTGCAGCCGAAATTGCACTGCAGTCACGCTGAAGTTGGAGGTTGGGGAGCTCAATGGAGAATGGAGCCAGAGAGGGACCTGCATTAACCCATGGTGAGTGCTGGGAATAAGACCCTACCACAGGAAAGGGGCGACCAACTGGACAACATGTTGGAGACAGGCAGGACGGGCCCGAACTAGGAATGGCAGTGATTTCAGTTGTTTGCTCATCTCCCAGTGCAGATTGGTGGGATCTGCTTGGTCTGGGTCACAACCATGACTGGGACCCAATAAGTCATCCCATACTGGTTCTAATGCAGTAAAGGCCACTGAAGGTTGACTGGCCCAGAGGGGAAGGGCCAGCATACACTGCCCCTGCCTGCACCTCAGTGACTGACAGGGGACTGGAGAGGGCAGAAACCCCTAGCCAGCACACTAGGGGCTGGGAGCTACACTATATACTTGTATGGAAGAAACCAAACACATGACAAGAGAGAGAAAGAAGAAAAATACCCCAGTCCCCAACCCTGAGAATATTGATCCAGGAGAGGTAAATACAAAAGAGACTGAGGGCAGCAAATATGCAACATCAAACACAGCATCAGCGGACATAGATATCTTCAGGACCTCATAGATGAGCTCAAAACTGAAATATTAATTCAAGTTAAGCAAGATATAAATAGATTAATAAAAGAAACTCTAAGCACCTCTCAAGAAGACAGAGACCAAAGAATGGAGGAACACAAAAAAAGGAGAGAAACGTTTGATGAAGAATATAAAGAAAACCTACAATACATGAAGCAGATTCAAACAAATTACCAGGAAACTAAAAACTCCATTGAAAGCTGGCAAAACTGCTTGAAAGAAACTAAGGATACACTATCAAAACTTGAAGACAGGTTTGCAATGTGTGATTCTGAAAGGAAAGATCTCTTAAAAATAACAAAGAAACAGACAGTAATAATACAAAGGCTAGAAGATGACAAGAGGATCTGTAACCTAAGAATAAAAAATGTCAATGAAGAAGTAGGAGTCAAAACAAAGGAATTACAAAGGCTATTCACAGAAATAATTAAGGAAAACTTCCCAAGCATAGGAAAAGGAAATGATATTCAGATGTATGAGGCATACAGAACTCCAGCCAGCTACAAACAAAACAGAGCTACACCAAGACATATAATAATAATCAAGATCCCAGAAATTCAATATAAGTACAGAATATTAAAAACTGTCAGAGAAAAGAAACAGATCACCTATAAAGGAAAACCCATCAAAATCACAGCAGGCTTCTCGACACAGACCATCAAATCAAGAAGAACTTGGAGCGAAGTAATCCAAGCCCTGAAAGAAAACAACCTCCAGCCCAGATTGATATACCCTGCAAAACTGTCTCTAGAAATTAACGGAGAAACCAGATGCTTCCATGACAAAGAGGAACTGGGGGAATTTGTGATCATCAATCCAACCCTACAGAGAATACTGAAGGACATTCTAGAGAGAGAGAAAAAAACCAAACAAATCAGGATTTCAGGAACAGTGGCAGAGAGGCCTCAATGAATGGGATAGACAGTGGAATGAAGGAGAAAAGTAGACACCCTTTGGCAGAAAAATAGCATAGCAGAAGTGAGGCAGAAAAGGGAAAAGGTTGGCTATAATCTCTAACATAGACGGCCTTGATACACTTAAAAAAAAAAAGAAACATAGAGAAGAGATCAAGAGATAGAGTCCACCGAGATGCTCTGTATAGGAAATATAATTAACCTTAAAAAGGGTTTATGGGCTGAAAATCAAATATGAGAAAACAATGCTCTATGTGACAGGGAACCAGAGAGAAATAAGGGCAACTCGACCAGCACTGCAGATAGGTTGGAAAGACAGGATACTTATGTGCAGTAGAGAACTACTCAGATATAATGAACGAAATCCTTGAGGTTTTTGTAGGCAAAAGAATACTACTTGAGATCAAGTGCAGGAGTGAGAAGGTTCAGAACCACTTAGGTAAATAGCAGGTTGCCCCCCCAATCTAAAAACTGAGGGGTTTGGTGGGACCCAAAATGCGCAGCACCCTGTGGGAGTGAAAGGGGAGGAATAGTCTAAAAAAAGAAGGCAGAGGATATTATTAATAGTGTATCAGGATCTAAAACCCACATTACTCACACCGCTCTGTTAGATGGATTATATTCTGTTCCAATTTGTCTACTTGTAGTAGATTTGAGGGCACAGACAGCTATCCTGAAAATAGCAGAATATAGTATGGTAATCATCCTTAATTTCCTATTAACTTAATCTGAAGCCTTGTATAATTTACAGTGTTTTATCATGACTGATCTCAATTGAATCTGGTTTGTTAGATTGCTGTTTTGTATTGACAGATTATATTCAAATCTATTATGATTGATAGTATCAAGTCTGAAAGTATAGGCAAATACACTGAAGATGACAAGATTCACTGGGATACCCACTCTGGTTTGATTATTACCTGCTTTTGAAGTTTTATACTGTCTACAATATTTTGTTTTTATTAATATTATTATGTACTGCTACATTCAGTTATACTATGCCTGATGATACGGACAATTCTATTGAAGACAATAAGAGACAACACAGTAACCATTGTAGATCACCTTGTACTGTGGTTTTATATGACTTTTTTTTCATGTTTTTATAGGAATTTGTTTCGTTTTGTCTTGCTAGTTCCTTTTTCCCCTCTAATACAGAAATGATAGAAATACATGTAGAGACTCATGCAGGCATAGAACCTATAAACAGTTTATGAGAACTGATTATATAATGCATGATGTAATGAACAGCTGCTCTGAAGAAAAAGAGACACTAAGGTACCCAGTGCTTATTCCGTCGTGTCATGACATGAAATTCAGCAATACTATTATTCTTTGTTCAGAGTCATTTCAGCCTGTTTGGTTTTGTTTAAGTTCAACATACATGACGGTATGGATAGCTATTTTGAAGAGAATGAGAGACACTATGACAGCCACTGTTGGCTTCCCTATAGTCTGGTCTTGAAGACTTAAAACACCTTCCTCATCCTGTTGAGATCAGTTCTATACTATGTTGTTTCGTGTGAATTCTCTGTATGTGAAGATATGGACAACTATTTGGAAGAAAACAAGAGACAATATGATAGATATTGAAGATCTCTGATTGTTTTGCTTTGAAATTTATGTCTCATGATTTCTTGTGTTCTGTTTTGTTTTGTTGTGTTTAATTTTACCATGTTTAAAATAAAATTTTAAAAAGTCCATTGAATTGATAAGTGTTCTATTATAATAAAGTATTTCAACTTTTTCAGTCGATTTTATTTCATAAAAAGAAATGTGTGCTTTGATGACAGAAACACTAAAATCTACATCAATGCATTGATTACAGGAAAATAATATTTCTTAGGTTCTCTTAAGCATAGTAATATATGCTTAATTTAAAATAAATTTTGAGTTAAAATATGTCTTGCTTTGGATGGTCTGTATCAGTATAAAATGTTATGAAAAATGGAGGTGCCCTCCTATCTTATTGATGTCAAAATAAAATGTCTGGGGAACACAAAGGATTTGTTAGTAAGCACAGTGCTATTTTTGTGAGAGAAAAACTTATTTATTACAATCAATATTTCCATTTGTGCAGTTAAATATACTTCTTTTCCCTCAATTGAATTACAAGGATATAAAAAATAGATAAAATGATTTAAAAATATTGAACAGGATTTCTAGAAACAAAACTATAATAATCCTAATTAAGAACTTATTAGATGTATTTAATAACAGGCTAGATACAGCCAATAAGAGAATAGAAAAATAGAAAATGGGTCAGAATATTCAGATGAAAGCACGTAGAAAAAATTCAAATACAGTAAAAAAACCCCAAACATATAGGACAAGTTAGAAATGACTATTATTACACTTGCTAGTGATTCTCAGAAATAGAGAATAGAAAGAATTCGGAAACAACAAATTTGTTGCATAATTATCAAATGTATCCCACACATGATTATGGAGATAGAAAAGGCCCGTGATGGACCGTCTGTAAGCTGGAGACCCAGGAAGGCGCTGGCATGGCTTTTCAAGTGGGAAGGCCTCAGAATCAAGGAAGCCTACGGTGCAACTCTTAGGCTGAAAGCTTGAGAATTTGCATAATTTAAATATATGCTGTTTATATATGTATCCTGAAGCCCAAGCACCAGACAGTGGAGAGTTCTGATGTCTAAGGCTGGGAGAAGAGATATCCCAGCCTCAGGAGGCAGTGAGTAAATTTGCCTCTCCTTTTCCATTTTCTGTCCAGGCTCACAGCCAACAAAGTGGTGTCCACACAGGGCAGATCTTTCCCATTTAGCCTACTAACTTAGATGCCAGTCTCCTCCAGAATTATCCTCACAGACACTCAGAAATAAGACTAGTTAACTAGGTATCCCTTAATATAGTCACCAGAAATTATCATATGAACTGAAATTATGATTTTTGCCATCCAAATATTTTGTGGTTACACATTTCAGTTAATTGAGTTTGTAAACTTATCAGATATGTGGCTTGTAAGTATTCTTGCCGAAGACTACCAGGGCAAATTTTTTTCACAGTTTATATCACTATACCCAGTCTTTAAGAATCTGTATGCCAGTAGGGACCACAAAAGGACTGATTTTTCAGATTTGAATTCCCTGTGTTACTTCCTTACCTGATTTTCATGTAATTTTTTCAACTTTATTAATTGAAGATGTATAAAATTCTAATATGCGAGAAACAGGAAACTCCATCACTTGATTGAATTCAACTAATCTGTTCTTTGCTGAAATCTGTCATGAGCTCACTTGAATATTCTTGCTCTCTGGCAGAGCCAAACATATATGAGTGGCCTTTTGTCCTGTGTGAAAGCCATGTCCTTTGTCTTGCTTTGCAATACAGAGTTCTTCCAACAGCATAAGAGCAAGCCGTTT